>CATNWA010001400.1:0-30652 GCA_951230385.1 Staurois parvus | reverse complement strand
TTTATAAATCCCTGCAATATTTTGCATTCGTGTCAGTGGGGAACTCCGCCGCCACCCGGGGAAAAAATGAGCACTCCCTTTGGGTTTTTTTCCCCAATAAAAGGGCCGGGCATGAGTTGTTTAACATAACGCAGGCAGGTTTTTGGGGGAAAGCGACAGCCATGTGTTAATGTTTCAGCGTCAGGGGGGTTTTCCCCACTGACAGTGAATGAAAAAATTAATTTTTTTGTTGATAAAAAATAATAAAAAAAACTTTGGGGCCCCCCTTTCCCCATCCGTACCAACCCCTTTTGGGATCTTGGTTTATGGTATTAAGGGGGAACTCCACATCAAAATTTTTAAAAAACAGGCGGGTCCCCCTCAATATCCATACCAGTTTTTTTTTAAATTTTTTAATGCACAAAACCAGTATTTTGGGCCCAAATTTATTTGGTTTTATGATATATATTTTTTTTTTTTCCCCAAAAAAATTTTTTTATTGAGATAGGGAACGGCATAACAATTCATAAAAAAAATTAGGGGATCGCAGTGCCGCGCAAGTCTTTAAGCATGTTCTCCCGTAACGCAGAGGGGATCGGGACTTTAAGTAAATCGTAGCTCAACCTGAAATACAAGCCCTAAGGGGAAGGCATTGTATATACCATAAAATGATGTTAGCAGTATGAAAATTTATAAAAAATAGGGGGGTACAAAGTCCTTGTGTGGGGGAGATCTAAAGAAACGGGGACAGTGGGGTTATAAACAAAGTGTGTAAAACCTAAAGGGCATATATGTCTTAGGATTCCGTACCTGAACTTTAAATAGATTAGTTTTAAAGGGAGTATTGTTAAAACCTGTGGGTCTTTTAAGTATCGTCCCTTTTATGAAAAATATAGTTAGTTAGTTTTATGGTAAAGGGGTAAAGAGAGAGAAAGAAAGAAAAGGGAAATGAGACGAGAAAGGGGGAATGGAGGAAAGGGTTGTAGGGGGAAAAAAATATCTTTGGGGGGGCGAGGGGGGGACTTTTGGGGAGAATACAGAGGAAGGGAGAGAGAGGGGGAGAGAGAGAGAGGGGAGGGGAGAGAGGAAAAAAAAAAAAAAAAAAAAAAAAAAAAGGAAAGAAAGGGGGGGGGGGGGGGGAGGTAAAATGGGGGAAGGAATGAGGTTTTTAAAAACTAAATAGGCACAACCAAACCAGTCTTTATCAGTTGCAGCTTCCGGGCCCTGAGAAAAGGATTAAATTTCTTTACTTAGAAATACAATTTCTTTAAAAGGGCCCCGTAAGGGAAAACTATTCTGAGGTGAAATTTTCAAAAGGGTTTCCGTGTCCCCAAATTCCTTCGCTAAATTCCCTTTCATTAGACAATGAAAAAGTACCCGGTAGTTTGGAAATGATTCCAACACGAAAAAGTCTTCCGGGTTTCCCTGGGGGTGTTTTTTTGCCACTGAAATCAGCTCCTCCATCTTGCGACCCTGTGATCCCTAAGAACCCACTCTCGCACTTTGGGGAAAAAAGGGTATTCGATCGCCAATGGACCGGAAAACACTTGTCTTGCCGTTTATTTTTTTCATGTTTTAAAGAAAGCGACCTAGGGTTAAAGTCCGCACAGAAAGTGGGGAAATGATAAAGGGTAGGAACTGGGCTGGGGTAAAGTTTTAGGGGAAATTTGTGGGAAACCTGTGTGATTATGCCCAAAACTTTTCTCCAAAAAGGGTTGCGCCTGGGGGGCGCCCCAAACCGATTGTAAAAGAGTACCTGTTGCCCGGGGGAACATCCCCAGCATAGATCTAGGCTTTTGGGATAAAATTTTTTATCCCCAAAGCCCGGAACTTTTGTACCATTTTTTGGAAAAAAATTTTATAATTGCCTTCTTTTTGTGGAAAACAAAATGGACCCTTTTTATGCATATGGTCGTAAATTTTGGCCCCAAGTCCTTGGTGAGATTTGAATTTGGGTGGGGCCGTTCCCAGGCTGAACAGGTCTTCCGCGAAGGGAGATGTTTTAGTATTTTAAAGATAGGAAAAAAGGCTTAGATATAAAAAGCCCCCGGGGGATGTCCGTTAAAGCGAGTTCCAAAGCAGTAAGCGGTTTTTTGAATAGTCTTTTAGATGGGGGGGAGTTACGAAAAAAAAATGGGGTTTTGGTCTTACATCCATGGAGTTAGTGAAAGGTTTGGCCATTTCTTTGCAATGTCTTTTTTAGTTTAAGAGGTTTTAAAAATCTTTAAAGACTCTCATCACGGCCATACCCAGCAAGAAAAGGTGGGGAAAAAGAAACCCCCGGGAATTTAAAGCCCGGGATTAATTTGATCGGGTAAGAGGGCTCGGAAAGGAAGATAGTTTTTTTTTCTGGAAAACTGAGCACTACGCTAGAGTGGGACCTATAAGTGGGTGTTCTCAAAAAATGGGGAAGGGGAAAGGTGAGAGGTTTTCCCCAGGGGGGAGGTGGGAGTGGTATTTTTGGAAAAATTCAGCCTCTACACCAACCCACCCCTTTAGAGTGGGGTTTTTGTTGTCCAGTCCCCTTTTTTTTTTTCTGGCTAGGTGGGCCCTTGAAAAAAGGGTTTAATATGGGAAAAAAGTCCTATACCTCCACTTTTGGGCAGGGTTTGAGTTGGGCAAAGCTAATTCTTGGGGTTTATTAAAAAAAAAAAAAGGAGGTACGAGCGTTCTATAGGTTTTGGAAGAAGGGTTTTGGAAATTGGATTGGTTTTGTCTGAAAAAGATATAATATTCGGGGGAGCACGTTCTTTTTTAGATAGTGCCCTCCAAAACCCAAGAAAAACCGGGTTTTTTCCCTGTTGTAGGTTTTTGGGGGAATTTTCACGTAAGAGGGGTAGAAAATTTTTTGTTTTAAAATTTCCCAAAAGATGTGTTGGTAAGGGGGCCCTAAAAAAAGTGATAGCTTCCGGGGGCCAATTTTAAAAGGAAAATTTGATGTCGCTTGTTTAAAACCCCACCCGGAGTTAATGATACATTAAGGTTTGAGATTTAGAAAAATTGATTTTAAAGTTACCCAAAAGAAAGGGAAATTTAGTTTGAAATCTTGTAGCAAGTTTGGAAATTTTTGATATGGGGGTTTCTGTTGGGGAAAAAGAAGTTGTCAATCAGCAAAGCTGCCACTTTATGTATTTTTGTCATTGTTTAAAAATCCCCTTGATGTTAGCATTACCCTTTAAATGAAATTTTCAAAAAAGGGTTTCCCAAATTTGAAAGGTTTAAAAAAGAGGGGTGAAAAAGGGGGCACCCCTTGTTGGCCCCTTTTCCCAAATTTGGGGAAGGATCCAAAAGGTGACCTTTAAATCCCCACTCGCGCTGTGGGGGCTATATATGAGAATAAAAAAAGTAAAAAAAAGCGCAAAGGCAGCCCCGGGTAAAATCAAAACTGCCCCCAAGGTAATCCCATGCTAGTCTGTCAAACCCCTTTTGGGCATCTAAAGAGAAAAAAAATTTCCAGGTTGTCGTTTTTGAAGTACCCCAGTGATGTATTTAATGGCCCTAATTGTGTTATCTCTGGGCCTCTCTCCCCGGAAAAAAGCCACCTGGCCCGGGGAATATGATGGATTCATAAAACAGGTAGTAAACGGTTAGCCAGAATTTTAGCAAAGATCTTTAGTTTAAACCTTTTTAATAGGGGAAACGGACGTTAATTCACTGTTGAAGGGTGGTTTTATTCTTTTTGGGTAAAACCTTTAATGTGGCCCCCGAAAGAGGGGATTTCAAGATTGCCCCGGGCGTGTCTAATGTTTTAAAAGGCCTTTTAGAAAAGGGAAAGGCGCTAAAAGGGTAAAAGGAAAAGATTTGTAATAAGAGTTGTTTTAAAAGCCATCGGGTCCTGGGCTTTACCGGGTTTTAAAACTGGAAATTTAGCCTGTTTTTGGCCCTTGTAGGGTAAAAAGCTCCCTCCAATTCTTTCGCTTGGTTTTTCCCTTAAAAAACGGGTTTGGGGGATATTGGTGGGGAAAGGGGCCTTTTAAAAGGTCTTTTTGTGGCCAAATGTCCCCTTTTGGGTTTTTGGGGCTTTTAAAAGGTAGGGTTGTAAGGTTAGAGAAAAACTTTTAAAATTCCGCCGCGATTTCCGACGATGTTTTAGTAGGCGTCCAGGTTGGAATGGAGCTGTTTTAAATGGGTCGAGCTCCCTTTTTTAGATTGTAGCGCGACCCCGGAAGGCCAAAAAATTTTTCCCACTCTTTTTCCCAGGTTCATAGAAAAGCTTTGTTGTAGAGTAAATTAGGCTTAGTTTTTTTTCTCTACGAAAACGCGGTTTTTGTTGTCGTGCGCGATCTAGTTAAAGTAGCCGATCTTAAGGCTTAGATCGTTTTTTGCGCACTCAAGTGAGCGAATTTTTTGCAAAAAAGAATAAAATGTTGTTTTGAGCCCGGTTTTCGCGCGCTGAGATTGAATTATAAGCCCACTTTATTACACTTTTGGGGGCGCTTCCCCCCGGGTAGAGAGGGTCTTTTCCCAAAGGATGTTTTTTTTCTCGAAAGTAGTTTGTAAAAGGGAATCACGGATCTGGAGGGTAATTGAGGAACCCGAAAGGGAAAAAATGGATCCTTTTCCCAAAATTTTGGATATGCCGGGGTTTTACCCCAGGAATTGCAAAGTTATCATAAATGGGGTTTTGGGATTGAGAGGATTTTTGGGTTCCCGATCGAGGCAGACGCAAGGAATTTAAATCTTTTTGGGGAAAGAGAAAGAAGTAGTCGATTCTAGAGGGGGCGTTTGTGGGGGAGCGAAAAAAAAGGTTTAATTTTGGTTAAAGGGTTTAAAGGGGTTTGGGCCATGCATCATAAAGGAAAAGGGGTCTTTCAATTCAATTTTGATTTGTTTAAAGTGTTGGATCGGTTTGGAGGAAAACCCCGGGGGGAACGTTTTTTTCCCGTGGGGTTCAGGCCACTTTTAAAATCCCCTCCCCAGAACCCGGTTTACCCGATTGAAATATGGGCAAGTAACTTGGTGATTTTACAAAAAAAAGCTTACTTGTGCGTATTGGGATATAACATTGGACTGGGGGTAAGTGGTTTATTAAAAGGGGGTTTCCCCTTTTGAAAAAAAGGAACCTCCCCCTCGGGTTTTCCCAAGGGAAAATCGTAAGTTAAAACGGGAGGGGTTTTAGAAGCAAAATGGATACCCCCTTAGCTTTTACTTCCGCATTAATGGGGGGAAAATCCGGGTTGGGGGTTATTAAACCCTTAGAGTTTTTTGGGACTTGGTCTGCTCGAAAAAAAGTTTCTTGGAAAAAAGATAAAAATCTCCCAGTGGGCCCTTTTCATATAAGTGAGTAGTTGGGAAAATTTTTTTTCCAAGGCAAATTTGGGGCCCTTGCGTAGAAAAGGGCCCCGGAAAGTGTGGCCCCAAAAAGACTGTTTAGAAGCGTGTTTTTTTGCCATTATGAAATCTACCGAACTGGTTGCTTGGGGGGGGGCTAAAGGGGTACTGATTTTGAATATCGCTGAGGCAGGGAGAGGAAGGGGAAAGGGGAAGAGGGAAAGGGGGAGAGAGAGAGAGGGGAAAAAAAAAAAAAAAAAAAAAAGGGGGGGGGGGGCAAGGGGGTATCAGAAGAAAAAAGATTAATTTAAATTTTTTAAACTGTTGAAAAAGAAAAATAAAAAATTTTAAAGGAACAGAAATCAAAAAAATTTGGTGAAAAAAAAAAATAAGATTTTTTTTGTAAAAGGGAGGGTGTTTCATATATTGTCCCTATGTATGTATTAATTTTTTTGTTCCCTTTAATTTTTTTTTAAAAATCGACTTTCCCCCGGAGATTTGTCCAGCTAAATTTTATCTCATAGTAAAACTCCCATGGGAAAGGTTGTTTTAAGACGTTGTTTTGGGGGAATCTCGAATTAAAATGTCGGAGAGGTGTCAAACCCAGAAAAGGGGCCCTATTAAGGGAAAATTTCAGTATAGTTCTAAAGGGGGCCTAAATCTCCTGAATAAAAAATTGGAGAGGGGGAATGATCCAATATGATTTTTTTGTCCTTGAACATATACGGGAGGTGGGAAGTGGGTAACTTGAGCGAGAGTTTAAATGGGTGTAACAGGGGAGGGGGTTTTGAAAAGTGTTTTATGAAAAAAAATTTTATAAAAATCAATGTTGTTTGGGAGGCACTTTTGGGCCCTATCAAGGCTCCTTTAAAAGTGATGTTTCAAAAAATAGGTGCAAAAAGTTTTTGTATGCCAAAAAGGGGAAGACCCAATATTTTTTAAAACTTATGGGCATAACTTGGGTATTTTAAAAAACGTTTGCAATTGAGGGGTAACCATTTTACCATATTTCTTTTTTATTGTATCACGAGGGCATATACAATGCAATCTTTTGATCTGTTTATTTTCCCCAAAAGATACTTTTAAATTTGTACCACATAAACCCTCGAGGTTTACTTGAAAAGGGTCTTTCATTTGGCCCTTTCAATTTCGGATAAAAAGGGTAGCTACTGTCATGAAAAAAATGCATGGGGAGGGGCAAAAAAAATCCCTTTTTGCCCAAAACTGGGGATGTAAGCCAAGGGGGCCAAAATCTCCTGAAACCCTTTTCCAAAGATAATTTTAAGTTAAAAATCCCCAAAAAAGGGGTCCTAAGTAGTGTTGAACACCCCCTCGCCTACAAAACTGGATAGGTTGTGGGGAAAGGGAAACCCCTATAATCTGTGGGGCCCCAAGGTTCTGCGTCAAAAAAAAGAGCAGCTAAATGTATAGGGCCAAAATTTTACCCATCCACGGAGGAGTTTTAAAATGTGAAAAATATTTTTTTTGGGCTCATTTTCTCCAAATCAAAAAAAAACCCCGTACTCACATCTAGTTAGGAGGTATTTTAACATTCATAAAATGAATTTCAAAATAGAGGTATTCCAAGAGTTTTGTTAAAACGAACATTAAAGTAAAGGGGAGGAAATAAATAATGCGGGGAAAGGGCTATTAAAATGTTTTTGCTTGGGTCTAATTAAGAGACAAAGGGTCAGAGGCAAGCACGTAAAAGCCCGTCACCAAGATGGGACGAAAAAAAATTTTGAATCGATTTTTGGGAATTTTGTTTAGGATTTTCTTCAGGAGAGATTTAAAAACATCTCGGTTTCACTACTGATCCGGGACAAACCCCCATCCCCCCCTCCCACCAAAAAATGGTATGTTTCAAGGTTAGGGGTTGTCCCGAGGCATTTCAAGGCTTATGGGGGGAATTTATCCCGCAAGATCAAGACCCAAAAAGCTTTTAAAAAACCCCTAGTATTGCGGGACTAGCCAAAGGGAAAAAAAAAGGGGCCCTTTAATCCCGCAGGTACACAAACCCAAAAGCTCCCAGAAACCCCAAAAATCTCTCTTCCATAAAACAAATAAGGATAACCCAGCAATTACATTTCCCACAAAAAACGAATAGATTGATTGTTACATATCATATATGAAAAACTTGGCAATGGATTTCGTTTTTTCCTTTCCCTAGAGAAGTACAGGTGTTTTTAGGTATGTCACATAAAGGAACCGTGGATAAAAAAAAACAAAAAAATACTCGAATTTACCTTTAAAAAGCAAGGGCCCCAGACTGTGGGGGTTTTTTATACTCATGAGCTTGAATATCAGAAAAGGGGGGGAAAAAGGGCATTTTATGGGCGGCCCTTTCGGTGTGCAGGCGATGCTGGTTTAAACTGTCATCATTAAAAGCCTTCTTCTTTAACCCGGGAAATTGAAGCTGGGTGTGAAGATTTGCGTCGTCTTTCTCCCGATAAAGTGGCCAGCAGATTGTGTTCCATGGGGCTTTCATCTAGCTGCAATTGTAAAGAAAAAAACACGGGGCCGTTAGGTTATCCAGGTTTAAAGGGGTATGCAAGGTTTCACCGAATGGTGCAAGGTCTTCCGGGAAAACTAAAGAGAGTTGGGTTCCCAAAATGGGTTAGCAAGACCAAAGGAAAATTCCAACGGTAGGCGATACCTTCAGAAACGAAGTAAATCTTTTGTTTGGGGCGCGGGGCTTTTCCCACGTTGCAGGGTGGAGATGGGAGAGATCCCGAAATAATTTAAATTTTTCCCTTTCCTGGTAAAAAACAAAACGCTGTTTGTTTCCCCAGCTTACGTAAAATTTTTTTCTTTAAGTCGGAAGTCGTAGGGAGCAAACTTTTTTCTCTCGGGGGGGGGGGTCCCTTTTCTCTTTCCTTTTTGGGCGTTTGGGGGCCCCATGGAGGGCGTTCGTCTCAATAGGAGATTCCCTGCGGTCTTTCCAAAAAATCCCTTAAAAATGGTTTTAAAAGGGAAATTGGGCGGGCTGGCCAAAACTTATTGCTTCCGGTTTTCACCGCGCCCCGCCCAAATTATGTCGTTTCCCCTTTTTATCCAAATCCTCAAAAATTTAAATCGAGCTCTCTGAGGTGCTTGTGGCGTTTTTTAACCTTTCTTGCGCAAAATAATGAATTGGCAAGCCCTTGGGGATCCCAATTTTTCCTCCCCTGCGTCCAGCCTATGCGCCACTGCCCGCAGGTCAATATGTAGCTCAGCTATTGCCGCCTTTTAAAAAGTCCCCTTTTAAAATCTGATTTAACCCCTTTCAAAATTCCCCCATGGGTGAGGGGGGGGTTCGACATTTTCCAGGTATGGGCTGTTGTGGCAAATGTTGTCAAACTAATAGATGTGATGGGGAAATTTTTTTGTAGGCGAATGTTTAAAGGTTTTATGCAATAGAAGGGGATTCTGCTGTCCCGGGGTTTGGGGGACCGGGAATTTGTCCGGGGGTACTGCGATTTTGCAGGGGCCACCCGTACGGCGAGGGGGGTCTGGAGCGAGGGGGTTGTAGCTTTCCGTCTGCCTTCCCCCTGTTTGCGTCGCCTTTTCAGTGGAAAATTGCGTTGCCCCACCTACGTGTGTCAAGGGGTCAGGTATTATATTGCCATTTTCTTTTTGGGGTTTTAAGTGGTTCCCCCAGAAAAGATATGTGAAAAAGAAAAATAGGTAGTTTAAAAACAGGGCCCCGAATTGCACTTTATGCCTCAGCGTTTCAGGGAAAGGGGTAAGCGAAAAAAGGGGGGGGGTCAATGGTTTTGCTTTTGCGGACTTTTCGGGAAAACAGGGATTACCACACCTTCCCCACATTGAATTTTGTATGGGTGTTTCTTTTTGGGCCCATCCTCAGCACAGCTTTTCCCGTTGTAAAAAACTGTAGCAAGGCCTTCAATTTTGCCCATATTTCCCGGGTTTGTTTTGGGGGGTGACCCCAAAGGATCGTGAAGTGTGGCAGGTTTTCTGTGGGAGAAGGAATGTACTATGTATGATGTGTTCCCCCGGACTGGGAAAAGCACTAAGGGCCCGGGACCCCGATGGGGGGGTTCCCGGGTTTATTGGCCTTTTACTACTCCCCCACCCCCCCCTGTTTCAATATGGGGGGAGGGGAGGGGGACCTTATTTTTGCCCGTCGTCCCGTCTGGAACGGGAGGGGCGACAGGCGGACCCTTTACTGAACGAGTGGGAGGGGGGAAGGGGGACCAGTTCCCCCCTTCCCACCCCTGCCCCCCGTTTCTCTGTCCCCCACCGACCGGCCCGATGTGAGCCGGAGGACTCCGCGGGGTCCACCCTTTTGGCCCCAACCAAGGGCCCCCCCGGACCCGCCTTTGAGGGGGCCCGACAGCGCCCCAAGCTGCCCCGCAGGGAAGTCGCGGGGAGGGTGAGTCTTTTCACTCACTCCCGCCCTCTGATGTATGGTGGATGCCGGTGAAAAATCCCCGGCTCCCCCCCTTTTGGGGGCCCCAACAAAGGGCCCCACCTGGTCACCGCCTTTCCCAGTGGCGCCAACCGCCCCCCGTAAAACTGCCCCGCAGGGATGTCGCGGGGGGGGGTGAGTCTCACATCACTCCCCCCCTCTGATGTATGGTGGATGCCGGGGGGGGGGATGAGGAGATTGGGGCCGTCGGAGCTCCAGTTAGGCGACTGGGGTTTGATCGCCCTTGCAGGTGTTGGGGGCGTTTTGCGGGGGGCTTGGGGGGTCATTTTTTTTTCTTCTTTTTTTCTTTATTTTTTTTAATTATTTTAAAAACTGTCCCTTTAATTTTTTTTTTTTTTTTTCACTTTTAATGCTACTCAGGGGGGGGGAAGGGGGGGGGGCATTTTCTCCCCTGTTGTTTAAAAGGGAATCCTTTCAGTAAATTTAAACCCCTTGGAATGCTTT
Organism: Staurois parvus; assembly: GCA_951230385.1. Lineage (NCBI taxonomy): Eukaryota > Metazoa > Chordata > Amphibia > Anura > Ranidae > Staurois > Staurois parvus. The sequence continues at coordinate 20,526 of CATNWA010001400.1, read as the reverse complement.
TTTTATGAAAGCCCATTGCCGGGCCCGAAACCCAAAAGATTTCCGGATGATGCCTTTCAGCCCGCAGGGCCCTCACCCCGGTTTTAAAAACCCTTCAAAGTCCCGTGATGTACCAGTTTCCCTGTGGCCTTGTTGGGGGAATATGTTTGTTTTTTTTTTTCTTAATGAAGCCCGTGGGCTGAATGAAAAAAAAAGAAAATCTTTTGCCAGAAAAAATGTGTGGTATTTCCCCCCATTACAAACCTCCCCGCATCCCCCCACTTTAAAGGGGGGGCACACATGGGAAAAGTTTTCCCAAAAATATAAAATATTATGCGAAAACATAGGGCCCATCCCCCCCATGGCCACCCCAGGCCCCATGCTTTGGGATATTTTTCTTTTTTTTTTTATGCGGAAAGAAAAAAAACTCATTTCCCAAAGGCGCTGCCCGCTTTACTTATGTCTATTCTGGAGCAAGTTTGTTGCTGTCAGAATTTAAAAAGGGCAGTGCTGCAGCTGAAAGCATTTTCCTGGGAAAACGGAAAGGGGTTTTTAATAAAACAGTAAACAATAAAAAAAGGGAAAAAAAAATATACAATCACAAAAAAGAAAAACAACAAAAAAACTTTTAAACTTTTTTTTGGTTTTTTAAATTTTTTTTTTTTTTTTGGGGGGGATTTGTATTTTTAATTTTTTTTTTTTTTTTTTTTTTTTTTTCAAACTTTAAACATTTTTTTTAAAAAAAGCTGGGAGGGTCTCTCCAAAAGGGGATAGCCAGTTTTCCCGACAACCCAACATCTTTCGAGACCCTGTGTAAATGTGCCCTGATCTGTGCCTGCTGTCCCCTATACAAATATTTAAACAGTGTAATGGTAAGGGGGTTGGAAGGGGCCGGGGCCCCTAAAAACCCCCAGTTTTTTCCCCCAAAAAGGGGTTTTGGGGGCCGGGCCCCGGGGGAAGGGGGGGGCCCCAAAACCAAAAAAACGGCGGGGTCCAAAAAAACCCCCCCCCAAAAAAAAAAAATTCCCAGGGGTTTTTTGGGCTGGCGGGGGAAAACAAACCAAATTCCCCTTTTTTGGGGGTGCTTCCCCTTTGGGGGGTTGGGGGGGGGGGGTAACCAAAAAATTAAAAAAGGAAAAATCTGGGGAAAAAAAAATGTTTTTCTCCTTTTGAAAAGAAACGGCTAAAACGGGGGCACCCCAGGGGGATAGGGGGTTTTGGGGTACAAGGGGAAAAAAGGGGGGGGTTTTTTGGAAAACAAAAGGGGGGGGCCCCCTTTGGTTTTTCTCTAACGGGAAAATTTAGGTATAATCCCCTATTCCGGGTTTTTGCTTTTTTTAGAGAACAAAAGGGGTTAAATACCCCAAATTTAAAATTAAAAAAAAACAGACACTTTTATGACCAGCGTCGGGGCTTTTGGGGAAAAAAATTTTTTAGGTTTTCATCTTTGGGTCGTTGAAGCCCCACCCCTCCCATGTTAAGGTTAAAATTTGGGTGGACACAGGGGGGTTTTCTAAACCTTTCCCAGCGGGTTTTGGTGTTATACGGCGGTCTGATATTCTGATGAATGGAAAGAACTAGGAGGATAAACTCACGGGTTTGATCCATTTCACCCTTTTCACTGCTGAGCATATTTATTTCTATTTCTCAAGCAAGGACTTTTTCCCCCTTTTTTTAAGATTTTGTTACGGTTAATTTACACGCGTTGGGGATCAAGCCATTCCGGCGATTAGATACGCACAGTTATTGCCACTTGCGCAAATTCCCAGATTCGAACAAATGTCTAAATAGTGGCACGTCCTTTGATAATATAAAATTTTGATCCACGTAGTATGTATGGTACCCTTAGTGTGGAAATAGTATGACGGCCAAGTCCCAAAACTATCTTGCCAACTGCTGTCCCCATGTAGTCCAGGTGCCATCTCGGGGAATGCTCCAAGATGTGGTTCCAAGATAACTATCTTCTTCCCTCGTAAATTCCGAACACTTTACATGTATATAGCCTGTTGCCCACTCACTAAGAGTCCTTATACCATCTTGGATATCCATAACTATGGCTCGCCATTGCTGTGGAGATATTGTTAGCAAGATACATGGCCGGCCGCAGAATAATTGAATGTGGGAGACTCAATCGATGCCAGACTGTTTTTATGGGGCGTATACACATACTGCAACATTTTTGGTTTAAGGTGATTTAACGAGGGGTGTTTCCGAATTTTGATGGTAGCCGGTCAAATTCTAGCGGTCACACCCCGAAGGACGACCTGCGTGGGTTGTCGTAGGAAGTGCATAAAATGCAATATAATATATCTCATAATCTATGCCTTTGGCCATAAGGCAGCCATGAGAACATAAGTCGTGCATGCTGAGTATGACCAAGAGGGATCCGGTGACCAATACCTAACCGCAATTGATTTTTTATGCATTAATGCCCATGTGGAGGGTATATGGCCCAAAATAACAACTCTTAAATTCCGGAACCACGTAATGAGTTTCCAAATGCCGATAACAATGGTCACTGGCAAATGTTGAATCTTGGAGATTGGCCGGCGTATTGATTATACATTGTCGTGCATTATAATATTGCTTTACGATCCACAATCAATGATATAAAGAATCTTCTGTGAAAAACAGCTCAAAAAAATCAAGGGGAGTATTTAAATTTGCTGTTTCCACTGAATTCCGGGTTGGCAGTTGGGAAGTAAGTGTTGCTGCAGAATTTGTGGGTCTAGCAAATCGGGATTTGCATGCACATCTTATCCACAGGGATACAGGACACTACTAGGGGCTTCCTACGACGCCTGTACTGCGAATTCTTGGTGGCCGCGGGACACGTACATGTTGCTCGCCCACTGCACCAGCTTGTACGTGCACTAATGGGACTTCGCCGACATCCACCAAGTGATAACTGTAGAGCTAGGCTATGTATACGACCAGGATGTATTAGGCCGCTGGTGCTCCCCAGTTTCACCAAATGGTAGTGCAGCACTAAGTAATGGCAACTCTGCTGCATATGAGGAGTCAACATGCCCTTAGTACCACCTCCAGCAACCAGTGAATTGAGGGATTGGGTACAACATCAGATCTTAGAGCAGGGACCCTCTTCCTTCGTCCGTCTGAGTTATCTGTCAGTGTGCCCGCTGCTGTTCTATAGTTTTCGTAATTCTGAGAGCCTGAATCTGCCAGTGAATCTTCCCCTTCGCTCTCACTTGACATGCTCGAATCCTGTAGGCCTTCTTCACTAAGTAACCTTTGCTTTGAGACATTTTGGCCCACTAAATTTATCAGTTGCCTAGTGCAACCTCATGGGAAAAAGAAGCCCCTGCTGTCAGGGACTGCTTGAAATCACGCTACAATACAAAAATTTACCTGACAAGTTCAAACAGAAATCAGGAGCCTGATTCTGTGAACACTGCGAATTTTGTGGTCTAATATGTATCAAGTGACAGTTATCTACTGACACTCGCACTTGCTGGGGGAGAAGGGGGGGGGCCATAGGGGCTAAACGCAGGTGCTGGCAGGTGTTGGGGGGCTGATCCCGCTAACGTCTGGGGGGATATAATAAGTAATGTGAACGACTGGTATAGCGCTGATTCTGATCCAAAGATATTGATCCAATCAGACACTATACAAGCAATGGAGATTTAGCGTGCAAGTAAGCGTGTTCCTGGCAATCCAAGGGTCAAATAAGATTACTGAGTGTACTAGAGCGTGCAAACATGACTGCGCTATCTGGAGGGGTGCTAACACTATTGGAAGTCACTAGTGACACTAATACAGTGATCAGTAAAAATATCTGTTCACTGTAATCAATGACACTGGTGACAGGGTGCAGTGAAGGGGTTAACTGGTGGGGGGTGATCAATGGGATTAAATGGGATTACTAGTGAATCGTGGCGGGAAAACTGGCGCTAAATCTGGGAGGGGCCCTAACACTATCGGAAGTCGCCAGTGACACTGATACAGTGATCAGGTAAAATTGGTTCACGAGATCAGTGACCAAGACTGGTGACAGGCAGTGAAGGGGTCAACTCAGGGGGGGGGGGCGATCAAGGGTTATACGGGATTACTGGGTGATATTAGCGGCGCAATCTGGCGCTAGTAACATACTGGGAGGGGCGCTAACACTAATCGGAAGTCGCCAGCGACACCACTGATACAGCTAATCAGTAAAAATCGGATTCACTGATCAGCTGACAAGACACTGGTGACAGGGCAGTGAAGGGGTTAACTGGGGGGGGCGATCAAGGGGTTAAAACGGGATTACACTGGGGTACTGCTGCCGGGCAATCTGGGCGCTATCTGGGAGGGGCGCTAAACACTATCGGAAGTCACCAGCACCACTGATACAGTGATCAGTAAAAATCGCGATATTCACACTGATCAGTTGACACTGGTGACAGGGCATGAAGGGGGGGTTAACTGGGGGGGGGGGGGTGGGCGATCAGGGGGTTAAATGTGAGTCCTAGAGTGTTTCTAACTGTTAAGTGTAGTGCTTTGTACTCACTTTTTTGTATGTCTTCTTCTCTGATCCTGGAATGGAATCGTGTACCAGGCAGAGAAGAATGACATCATATCCTGTCCTGTGTAAATGTCAACACATGTACAGGATAGGACAGGGACCGATCATCTGATTCAGCCAAACATCACTGGCTGAAATCTCATGAATTGATCCCTCCGGATCGAAATGGTGTCACCCGCGGTCGGCAGGAGCACGCGCGGCCTAATAATGCCCCCCTGCCGGCAAAAACGGTCGGGAGCCTGCGGAACCTTGGATTTTAAAAACGTGGTTTTGCGCCCTGAGTGGCCGCACTGCACACGTATATATACAGTGGCAGTGCGGCAAGTGGTTAAGGAAGTCTCTGTAATGGCTGTGGTCTCAATTGGACTTGAGTGGTAGAGAGGCATATGTGCGTTAGCAACATCTAGCCAACATAAGTCCACCAGTAGTCCCTCTGCAGAGCATAGATTTCCTCCTGTTGCCCTTTTACCACACTTTCCCATTTGACAATTTTTTTAGTAGAAAACACCAACAACTCTTGCAGCTCCTGCCATTGGCTGCCTGAAAAGAAGCCACAACATCTTGCTACAGCAGCCTCTGTTTTGGCAAGATTATTCTGTCAGTCAGGGGTCAGGCTCAGAGACCAATAGCTATAGCAGTAACGAGACCCCCACTTACAAAGCAAGATAAGTATTCTAGCAGTTCCATCTTTGCGCAGATGACTCAGGCTTACTTGAGGTGCGGGATCTAAGCCCAGGGGCTGACTGACCATTTGGAAACTCAGGCTCCTGCCCGAGGGCCCGGGTCAGTAGGGGCCCCATGAGATGCCCCCTGGTACCTTTTTTCATAGGCTTTTTTGATTTTTTCGGGCAAGGACACAGGGGCCCCATGGAAATCCCCTATTGCCTGGGGGCCCCATGAGTTTGATCAGTCCGCCCCTGTCTATAAATAGCACTAACTGACTATTCACTCAGAGAGCTCCTGGCAGTGGAGATAGGTTTGGATGCGTTTTAGCACCAGATCATAGTCCTCAGGATCGCCCAATCAGAAGGTGTGCAAGTCCGGGATCCAGATAGCAGATATGGCAGGTAGGGATAAAACAGCAGTTTAGTCGTGAAAGAGCCAAAGATATGATCACAAATTGTTTAGTTTGGATCACATGGAAGTAGAAGTCGAAGCCAAAGGTCAGTAACAGTGATCGGTGATGAAGCTGTGTCCCTCGAACACAGCGCAATTCTGATCATGGTAAAGAGTCAATGAAAATTGGCTCTTTACTACATGATAAGGCTGTGTCCAAGTCACAGCCAAACATAAATGTACAACAAACGAGGCAGTAAACTTAGGTGTTCCCATCTTCTCCTCCACAAACACCTGATACTGTGATGAGGAGGAAGAATCATGAGAATAGTGAATTTACCAAGTTACCCCCCACACTGTCATATCAGCCGCATCAGTGGATCTGTTCAGGTAGCAGCCCCATCAGTACAGCAATCAAATGGACTTGTTGGTGCAGTACCATCAGGTGCATCCATACATGGACCCTGTCATGCGCGTCATCAGTGGAACCTCGTCAGTGAAGCCCAATCATGCACACTATCAGTGGCTCTGTCAAGCGCAGACCATATTCCGTAGACCCTGTCCAGTGCAGCCCTTCAGTACAGCCAAATGATTCCAAAATATAAAGTTCCCATAGCAAGTGATAACTGTATAAAAAAGTGATCATCACTTCTGGGTTGAATAACTCCCTCAACCATGGTAGGCTAATGTCTGCTCACCTCCACAACACAATGAACCCACCACAGGGCCAAAAGGCTAACAAGTCTCCTCTGTACCAGATCCTCATAAATATGGCTCCTCAATCCATGGACCCACAGGATAAATGGGAAGACTCCTCCCCCCAGTGCTACCCCTATTGCGCTCACACCTCCACTCAATGATGGCATATAAGTGATCCATGTGACTGCAACACACGTCGTATGCCGATTATTCCCGGTTCAACGAGGTGACACATGTCCAGGACGCTAGGCGACCGTATTGGTTACCCCCCCAGATACCATGCAGTACACACAATGGGATGTGGTGACAGTCTGATTGTGTTGAGGAATATATGCTGAGTGCAATTTTCATTACATATTTACTACTTCCAATAAAACAATATTGCACTATGGATAGGATCTTTTTGTGTCTCACTTATAATGCCATAGAGTGGAGGTGGACGCGCAATAGGTACGGCTGGGAAGGAGTCTCCCATTTATCCTGTGGTCCCCTGGATGAGGAGCATATTTATGAGGATCTGGTACAGAGGAGAATTATTAGCCTTTTGGCCCTGTGTGGGTCCATTATGTGGAGGTGAGCCAGGCATAGCTGCCATTTGGAGGATTAATTTCACCATAGTGAAGGATCACTTTTTTTTACACAGTTTTTCAACTTGCATGGACTGTATATTATAGATCATTCCCAGGATGTGTTTTTTTGCAAATTGTTGATTCACATTATAGCCTATTTATTGAAATGGTTATTAGGTGTGAACATATTGTTTATGGCACATGAGATTTTTATAATCAGGTCAGGGAACCACCTGCGACACATGAGTCTGCACAGTGCGTTAGGTGTCCCGACAAGACATGCAGGCCAGGCGGCGCAACTAGTACCCAGGCGCACCTTGTCACCTATGAGCGGCGCTGTGCAGGCTCCGAGGACACAGGCGCGCCTGTCAGCACTTGGGCGGCACAAGACTACTTTAAACACCAGCTCCTGCACAAGACACAAGTTGTCCCTGATGGTCCTCTCCACTGTTTCTGTGTTCCTGGGCTCTTCCTGTATGCTGAATTGGCCTTGTTTGCAGACGCCTTCTCTGGACCTGATATACCCGCTGTCTTCTCCTGCCCTGACCTTTGGCCTCGCCCTGACCATCTTAGCCAGCATCTTTGCGCTGCTCCTTTTGTTTGGTCTGACCTGCCTGTTTAACGAACCCTGGCTTGTGACCCTGATTACTCTTTGTCCTCTTACCGATCTGGTACCGTCTGCCTCGGCTGTTTAACCTACCCCGGCTTCGCCAGACCACGTCACGATCCCTCTTCAACATCTGGCTCCTACACCGCTAACACAACAGCCCACTGTCGGATGCCCTTTAACCCACGGATGGTGTCACTCAGGGTGTTCCGACCGCCTGCCAGCTCAATCAACGGAACCTGGTCCTTGTCTGCTTCAAGTTCCATCCCAACCATCAGGGCACTGGGTGAAAACCAAGCAGTACCTGTGCTTAGACTCCCAACCCACGCCTGTGGGGGACTCCGGCCCTTAGTGGGCTCACCCTGAGCGTCGCCATCATGTGTTTCGTGAAACAGAATCATCAGGGCCATGACTGAGTCCCGCAAGGAGAAGAGTCCTTCCTCCCCGCTGGAAACGAAATATGCCAGCATCCTGGCGGCACGTCACCCAGGTGGTAAAAACCCTGCAAAAAGGGATACCACACAGCTGGAAGTCGAACTGTTCACGGATCCAGACGCTCACATGGACCAGACCCATCTCCACGTCCACATAACCACGGCAGGTCCATCTGTGACCGCAGGAATGCCTGCGGAATTACGCCGCCCAGAGCAGTACTCTCCCACCATTCCTACCACCTGAACCACGGGTACCTACGCCCCAGAGCCCGTTTTAAAAGGGATCGAAGAAGTTCCGCGCCTTACGGAACTCCTAGCTGCTGTACATTGACCTCCAACCCCGAACCTTTTTTCTCAGAATCCCGTAAGAGTGGGGTTTTCATCATCTCATTATTACAGGAAGAACCCCAAGGCTTGGGCCCATCGCGTTACTAAGGATCGTCATCCCAGTTTAAGTACTGTGTCATCCTTTTTCAAGGCTATGGAACTCCTCTACGATGATCCACAGCGAGCCGCCTCTGCTGAGGTGACCCTGCATTCCCTGCAACAAGGCCGCCGGGCAGTGGAGGATTATGCGGCAGAATTCAGACGCTGGAGTGGGGACACGCAGTGGAAAACAAAACATACAGCACTGCGCCACCCAATTCCCGTCTGGGCCTGTCCGAACCACTCAAAGATGAGCTAGCCAGATTTGGCATTCCTGACACCGTGGTGGAATTGATCCACACAGCCATCCAACAAGTGAATCTCAGGCTTCAGGAATGCCGACAAGAAAGGGCCAATCAAGTGGCTAGGCCCACATGGGTGTTACCTGGAGTTCCGTTTTTCACTCTACTTTCCCCAATGAGAATATCCAGGTCAGGAAGGGGCTGAAGGTCCAGAACCCAATCGCAGATCGGGTCTATAATGCGGCCCTCTCTGTCTTTTGAGGAATGTGTCAGAGGCGCCGACTGAACAGCGTTATGTCTGTACTGTCTGAACTGTGGAGCAGCTGGTCATATAGTCCGTACATGCCCTGAAAAGATGAGTAAATGTCCCTTTCTCCTCCTATCAATGCTCTTTTTGTTATCCCTCCTGGCCTTATGGTTACTGCTTCCTGTAGTAATTTGCTGTTAGAGGAAAAGAATTTTACAATATCTTGCGCGCGCGGTACTGGTTTTCTGGAATTAAAATCCGTAAGGAAAGTGGGATGGAACCCATAATTGGCATAAAAATGGTGAATGTTTTCGATGCAGAGTGCTTTGCATTATTGTAGGCAAACTCAGCTAGAGTGTAGGAGTCCCAACCAGTCATTCTTGGAGGAAGGATGTATAACACCTTGAGGTATTGCTCCCAACGTCTGATTGGTCTCCGCTCTGTCTGCCCATTCCGTCTGTGGATGATATGCCGAGGAAAATGATAATTTGATTTCCAGCATTTCACACAAGGCTTCTCCAGAATTTTGACTTACGATTGTGCGTAAACTGAACACCACGATCAGATACTAAAATTTCTAGTACCTACCCATCCCGTGCAATCTTACAACTTCTTTGATAGAAAAGCTGTGCAGTCTCAGAAGCTGATGGTATATTTCTGAGTGGCAGAAAGTGGGGCCATTTTAGATATAAGCGGTCAACCCACCACAAATATTGTTGTGTGACCTTGCGAAGGTGGCAGCTCCACAATGAAGTCCATGGACACCATCCTCCATGGTCAGGTACCTGGTAGCAAATAGTACCGGTACAGGTCAGAGTAGCCCCCATGCTTTACTAAACTGTCCAAATGTGTGTAGGTTTGCACCTGTTGCAAAATGGTGCAGGTTTTGAACGTATGTTTCACAGTCTTTGACCATACTTGGCCACCAAAACATGCGCAGGGTCAGTTCCAAAGTCTTGCTGATTCTGAAATGCCCCCGCCAGGGTGGATGGTCATGGCGGTAGCCCAAGACCAGAGTTCGAACTCCCTCAGGGACCACAATCTGTTCCCCCCCCTTTCCATATCAACCCTTCTCGACTTTGTACTGGATTCCCAGATGGGTTGGGGGCCCCCATAGATGTGACTTGTAGCTTGGACAGGAGCTCGGACTGTAGTATGCAGGAAATTTCCTGCAGGCAAAATAGTATCAGCTTCGGAATTTCTTTTGGGTCTTTCAAACATTACTTCGTGACAGAGCGTCGGGTTTCGTGTTTTTGGAGCCTGGCCGATAAGTTTATGTGGAAGGAAAACCTTGAGAAAAACAAGCGCCCATCGGGTCTTGCCGTGGTCTGAGGCGCTTGGGGCCGTTCTTTGGTACTCCAAGTTCTTGTGATCGGTGTAAATCAAAAACTGGATGCCGAGCTCCCTCCAGCAGATACCTCCATTCTTCTAGTGCAGTTTTGATTGCTAGAAGTTTCTCGATCCCCAATATCCGTAATTCTTTTCTGCGGGGGAGAGTTTTCCTGGAGAAGAAAGGCTATTGGATGCATGAGGTCTTTGATGCAGCTTCTCTGTGACAGGATAGCCCCTACTGCGCAATTCTGATGCGTCTACCTCCAGAATGTAAGGTAGATGATGCGTCTGGGGTGACTCAAGATGGGGCTGTCGTGAATAATTTTTTTCAAGGTCTCAAAGGCCATCTGTGCTTCTGGCGTCCAATGGAAGCGTAACCCCGATTTAGGTTAGTAAGCTGAGTGATATGGGGAGACCAAGCCCGAGAAATTCTTAATGAATTTTCTGTAAAAGTTTGCGAATCCCACGAACCATTGAACTCCTTCTTGTCTGTGGGAACTGGCCACTTTCCGTGGACTTTTTGTTTTTTGTACGCACTCCAGGATTGCGGAGACCTTTGCTGGGGATACCATGGCAACCCCTGAGGTGGAGATATCAATCCCAAGAACTGGATCTATCTTGCTTGAAGCAGCATTTCTCCACCCCACCTTGGCATAACAGGCCGTGCTGCCGAAGCCGCTCCAGCACATTTTTGGACATGGTCTCACGATGAGTCTCTCCAAGGACAGGGATGAAGATTAAAGATATCGTCAAGGTAGACGATCACAAAGATATCCAAATAGTTCCTTGAAGATGTCAATTTACAAAGTGTTGGAAAGTTGCTGGGGCATGCACCAATCCGAAAGGCATCACCAGGTACTCGAAATGCCCAAATCGGGTACGAAAGGCTGTCTTCCACTCATCTCCCTCACGAATATGGACCAACTTGTAGGCACCTCGAAGATCCAACTTAGTAAAAATAGAAGCCGCCTTTAACCTTTGAAACAACTCAGGAACCAGAGGAAGAGGATAACGATTCTTTCACAGTAACCTTGTTTAATTCCCGTAGTCCTACACAGGGCCTCAGCGAGTGATCTTTCTTCTCTACAAAGAAGATCCCGGCTCCTGCCCGGTGATGTGGATGGGCGGATAAACCCCTTCTTGAGACTCTCCTCAATGTAATCCTTCAGAGCCCCCCAACTCTCGTTCCGACAGAGGGAAAATCCGGCCAAAAGGAATCTCTGAACCTGGGAGGAGCCTATTGGGCAGCTTACATAATGCCCGATGTGGGGGAAGGATGTCTGCTCCTCGTGGACTGAACACATCAAGATAGAGTGGTAAGCCGGTGGGATTTTTGGAACAATTCTATTGTCCAAGGTCACACAGCCTAGGATACTGGGTGACTCCCGGGCGTCTTGAGGCAACAGTATTTTTGGCAGTAAGGAAGACCTAAACTGAATTGCACCAGTCTTCCAATCAATGTGAGGGTCGTGGGCCTCACAGCCAGGGAAGTCCCTAAGATTACTGGAAATAGGAGTGATGCGATGGCGTCCAAACGAATGAACTCCTGCTGCTGCCCCAGCATATTGCAGGTGTGGATTGGAGGGGTCTCTTGGTTTTACCAACCCGGACTTTATCCGAGACCCATCTGCCAAAAAGACTATTCAGAGGCCTTGCTCCTTGGTCTGCAATGGAATCCGTTGCTGCGCGCTGCAAAACCAAGATCGACAAAGCAGCTACAGGCCCCCAAATCAATTATGGCTGTCGCTGATATGACTCCGTCCGGAAGTTGGAACGAGACAGGCACAGCTAGATGAGTTAAGTTCTTTAGACAGGCAGGAGATACAGCAGATGCATAACAGACGGTAAAACGGCAAATCAATGAGGTGGCTTTTGAATTAGCTTTGCCTGAGTGCTTTCGAATACATCCAGTATTCCATGTATCCTTGTTGAAACCAGCAATTCCAGATCCCTTCCCAGAACGTAAGTCAAGACCTCCAGTAGCCTTAGACATTAATGGAGAGGAGGAATTTGAAGTGGAGGCAATTTTGGATTGCAGAAAGAGGGGAGGCCAGGTACAATACTTAATTAAATGGAAGGGCTATGGCTTGGAGGAAAAATTCGTGGGAACCTGCCCAAAACATCCACGCTCCCAGATTAATCCAGCAGTATCACCGTAACCATCAACAAAGGAGAGGTCAGTTGGGCATCCAGAGGCTGCCCGTAGGGGGGGGGGACAATGTCAGGGACCACCGCGACGCATGAGTCTGCACATGCGTAGGTGTCCGACAAGACATGCAGGCAGGCGGGCACTAGGACCCAGGCGCACCTGTCACCTATGACGGCGCTGGGCAGGCACTAGACCCAGGCGTGCCTGTCAGCACTGGGCGGGCTACTTAAACAACCAGCTCTGCACAGACACAAGTTCCCTGATGGTCTTCTCCCTGTTCCTGTGTTCCTGCTCTTCCTGTATGCTGATTGCCTTGTTGCTGACCTGCCTTGGACCTGATACCGCTGTCCTTCTCCTGCCCTGACCTTTGGCTCGCCCTGACCATCCTTTGCCTGCTCCTTTTGTCTGACCTGCTGTTACCGAACCCGGCTTGTGACCTGATTACTCTTTGTCTACCAATCTGTACCGTCTGCCTCGCTGTTACCTACCCGGCTTGCCTGACCACACGTCACACCTCTTCACATCTGGCTCCTACCCGCTACACGCCACTGGCGGTTGCCTTTAACCACGGTTGGTGTCACTCAGGGGTCACGACCTGGTCCTGGTCCGTCTGCTTCAAGTCCATCCCCACCATCAGGGGCTCTGGTGAACCAGCAGACCTGGGCTTAGACTCCGCGCCCTGGGGGGACTCTAGAGGTCGCCATCAGTGTTTGTGACAATATCACTGGTAATATATTCACTAGAGATGAGCGAGAGTATTCAAAAATTTGATTCGGCTGATTCGGCGAATTCGAGGAATAAATTCGATTCGAGGCGAATATATTCGCTTGCAAATTTACCTTATAAAAAGGGTGTTTCCTAGGCTTCAGAGAGCCTTTATATTAGTGGCAGAACACTGTACCTTTAATTTAAATGCCCTTGGAGTCTGCTGGGGAAGAGGAAATAAATTTGATTCGAGGCGAATATATTCGCTGCGAATTTAACTTATAAAAAGGGTGTTTCTAGGCTTCAGAGAGAGCCTTTATATTAGTGCAGAACACTGTACCTTTTAATTTAAATGCCCTTGGAGTCTGCTGGGGAAGAGAAATAATACTGTCAGTCAGTATGACATGCAGATGAGTGCCGTCGATCTTAGAATCACCGCACACTTCACTCATTTGGGCAGTCACGGGGCCAAAACCAGAGTGTGGAGCCACAGTGTGGCGGTGGAGGCAGCAGCAATGGGAGGCCATATAGCACCCTATGACAAAATGGAACCCACCAGCAGTGTGAGGAGACCTGAAAGTGGCACATGGCAGAGTGTGGCGATGGAGACAGCAGCAATGGGAGGCCGTACAGGGACCCATGACACACTCTGGACCTGGCAGCAGCATGAGGAGGCGGTACAGGGGCCCATGACAGATTACGGGCCTGGCAGCAGCATGAGGAGTCGGTACGGGGGCCCATGGCAGATTACGGGCCTGGCAGCAGCAATGAAGGCCCGTAATCTGCCAGCACCCTATGACAAAATGGAACCCACCAGCAGTGTGAGGAGACCTGAAAGTGGCACATGGCAGAGTGTGGCGATGGAGACAGCAGCAATGGGAGGCCGTACAGGGACCCATGACACACTCTGGACCTGGCAGCAGCATGAGGAGGCGGTACACAGGGCCCATGACAGATTACGGGCCTGGCAGCAGCATTGGGGAGGCCCGTAATCTGCCCCTAGCACCCTATGACAAAATAGAACCCACCAGCAGTGTGAGGAGACCTGAAAGTGGCACATGGCAGAGTGTGGCGATGGAGACAGCAGCAATGGGAGGCCGTACAGGGACCCATGAGACACTCCTGGACCTGGCAGCAGCATGAGGAGTCGGTACGGGGGACGCCCATGGCAGATTACGGGCCTGGCAGCAGCAATGGGAGGCCCGTAATCTGCCAGCACCCTATGACAAAATGGAACCCACCAGCAGTGTGAGGAGACCTGAAAGTGGCACATGGCAGAGTGAGGCGATGGAGACAGCAGCAATGGGAGGCCGTACAGGGACCCATGAGACACTCTGGACCTGGCAGCAGCACAAGGAGGCGGTACGGGGGCCCCATGGCAGATTACGGGCCTGGCAGCAGCTATGGGAGGCCCGTAATCTGCCAGCACCCTATGACAAAATGGAACCCACCAGCAGTGTGAGGAGACCTGAAAGTGGCACATGGCAGAGTGTGGCGATGGAGACAGCAGCAATGGGAGGCCGTACAGGGACCCATGAGACACTCTGGACCTGGCAGCAGCATGAGGAGGAGGTACGGGGGCCCATGGCAGATTACGGGCCTGGCAGCAGCAATAGGAGGCCCGTAATCTGCCAGCACCCTATGACAAAATGGAACCCACCAGCAGTGTGAGGAGACCTGAAAGTGGCACATGGCAGAGTGTGGCGATGGAGACAGCAGCAATGGGAGGCCGTACAGGGACCCATGAGACACTCTGGACCTGGCAGCAGCATGAGGAGGCGGTACAGGGGCCCATGGCAGATTACGGGCCTGGCAGCAGCAATGGGAGGCCCGTAATCTGCCAGCACCCTATGACAAAATGGAACCCACCAGCAGTGTGAGGAGACCTGAAAGTGGCACATGGCAGAGTCTGGCGATGGAGACAGCAGCAATGGGAGGCCGTACAGGGACCCATGAGACACTCTGGACCTGGGCAGCAGCATGAGGAGGCGGTACAGGGGCCCATGACAGATTACGGGCCTGGCAGCAGCATGAGGAGGCTTGACGAAAAATTGCCACACACCGCCGAGTAGGGAAACTTTGCCCCCGCTACTCCTCACTGGCTGACTGCTACTTCCTCCGTGCACACCGGCACCACTACTGGCCGTGGTGGTAGGCTGCAGTGGAGCTGGTGCTCTACTCCGTGGTCGTTTGCCTCCACTGACACTGCTGCGACCCTGCTGCCTCCTAGGCAACCCACCGACTGTTTTGCTCGCTGCCAAGCTGCCACCCCCTCTTCTCCTGATGATGCGGAAGCAAATAGCCTGATGACGACAAGGCTGCCAAGTGCGATCAGCCTCATCATCATCAATTAGGGTCTCCGCCTCACTACTAGCCCCCTCGGCTGCGTGTGGGTCAGGAGACAGACCTGTCTCTACACCGGCTACCGAGCCACTCTCCTCACCACTACTTCTTCGCCTGGCTGCTGAAGAGGTGGATGTCTCCCCCCGTTCCTGAACCGCCCTCTGTTAGCTCTTCCTCACTGTACAGTGGGGCTGAGCCCACAGCATGCGATACTTCGCTTGGTGAGGGAACACCAAAGGACAGGGGCAGGTAGAGGACACGTGATTTCAGTGGGCTTGCTCCCGGGCCATGCCAACTAACGGTTGTGTCTGACGTACCCACCGACCGTTGGCTGTAGGTGTCAGAGGTGACCTGGGAAGAGGAAGACGACCGAGCCAACCAATCGATGATGGCAGGGTTGTCGGTGGAGACACGACCGCTGGATGACACCGGGAGCACTGGCCTCTGGCTGCGACTAGTGCTGCCTCGACCCCTTCCTCTGCTGCCACGTCTGCTCGCTCCTGAAACATTGCCTCCTCTGCCACTCCTCTGCGTGTTGTCTGACATACTCTTTAATTCAACGATTCTGTGTCCCTGAGTAACAATTCTGTGTCCCTGAGTAACAATTCTGTGTCCCTCAGTAACAATTCTGTGTCCCTCAGTAACAATTCTGTGTCCCTGAGTAACAATTCTGTGTCTGTCCCTAAGTAACAATTCTGTGTCTGTCCCTGAGTAACAATTCTGTGTCTGTCCCCTGAGTAACAATTCTGTGTCTGTCCCTCAGTAACAATTCTGTGTCTGTCCCTCAGTAACAATTCTGTGTCCCTCAGTAACAATTCTGTGTCCCTCAGTAACAATTCTGTGTCTGTCCCTGAGTAACAATTCTGTGTCTGTCCCTGAGTAACAATTCTGTGTCCCTCAGTAACAATTCTGTGTCCCTCAGTAACAATTCTGTGTCCCTCAGTAACAATTCTGTGTCCCTCAGTAAAAATTCTGTGTCTGTCCCTGAGTAACAATTCTGTGTCTGTCCCTGAGTAACAATTCTGTGTCCCTCAGTAACAATTCTGTGTCCCTCAGTAACATTCTGTGTCCCTCAGTAAAAATTCTGTGTCTGTCCCTGAGTAACAATTCTGTGTCTTTCCCTGAGTAACAATTCTGTGTCTGTCCCTCAGTAACAATTCTGTGTCCCTCAGTAACAATTCTGTGTCCCTCAGTAAACAATTCTGTGTCCCTCAGTAACAATTATGTGTCTGTCCCTGAGTAACAATTCTGTGTCTGTCCCTCAGTAACAATTCTGTGTCCCTCAGTAACAATTCTGTGTCCCCTCATAACAATTCTAATGTCCCTCAGTAACAATTCTGTGTCCCTCAGTAAAAATTCTGTGTCTGTCCCTCAGTAACAATTCTGTGTCCCTCAGTAAAAAATCTGTGTCTGTCCCTGAGTAACAATTCTGTGTCCCTAAGTAACGATTCTGTGTCCCTAAAGTCTCTGTGGCCCTAACTCTGTCCCTAATACAGAGAGGTCTGTCTCTCTTGAATGACCGGAGGCTAATGGAGAATTCTAAGATGGCCGCTATTTATAGCTCCACCATTACACAGTGCTGGCTGGCTGGCTGCTGATTGGCTAATGCGATCACATGTCATGAATGAATGCATTATGGGTCAGCGCGCCTTGTCTGCGCGCCTTCCCAGAGATCCCCGCTCCGTCGCCACACATGTCGCCGCCATTGCTGGAAAAATTCGATTCGCGCATCCGAAGTCTGCTAATTTTCGGAAATCTTCGAAATGAATTCCACTTCGCCAAGTTCGATTCGCTCATCTCTAATATTCACCATATTTTTGCTTAATAGTTTCACAATAAGGATATATTCCTATTTATGGGTTATTTACCACTGAGCACTATATGTTGACACATGTGGCACAATCATAGTTATCACGTGATTACATGTAATCAAAACTGTCATGAATAGCTTTCCATTGATGACAGGTTGCTTACTGTTGTGATTGGCCCACAGCTATCTCATGGTACCTGTCACCCTGTACCATGTGATTAGCTGTAGCCAGGGATTTTTTTCTCAGACAATAGGTGCAGGAACTCTCCCTTTCCAAGTCACCCCTTGTCTCCGCCCCCAGCCTCCTCCAAGCAATGTTCCTTGGTTCCACCCCTTCCCAGTACCACCCTTTTAGAGAATACAGAATCAAGTATCATTTTGTGGTGCTAAGTTATTTGTATGGAAAAGCAGAAAAAAAATTCCCTGCAGCCAGCAACAATTGATTCCCCCCCAGCAACAATGGATCTCCCCTCAGCCAGCACCAATAGATCCTCCAGCAATCAGCAATAATAGACCCCTCTCTCAAAGGTAGATCCACACCACCAACAATTGACCCCCAGCAACTATAGATCCCCAACTAGCATCAATAGACCCACCCCCCTGCAACAATAGATCCCCAGAAGACAGCATCAATAGACCCTCCAGCACACCCCAGTATCCCTTATTACGTTCATTCAGTGCTGGAGGTGCCGGAACTGCATTTCCCCACTTTCCCGCTGATAAAAGCCCTGGCTGTAGCCAATCACAGCATCATGACAGTAACAGTGAACATCACTGTTGTAAGCAATAGTAGTGTAGAAAAAAAAAATCCCTGATCACCCCCCAGAGTAGTACAGTATGCTGACACTGGACTACTCTGATGACAGCATGTAAAAAAATGTTTAAAAAGAAAATAGATGTAAAAGAAAGTGTTTAAAAATTGATCAAAAGGTTATTTAATGTTTGTTTTGTTTTTTCATATAGTGACCAGTCAGTACCCCTGATCACCACTACACCATATGTCTTATGATTATACTGCACTGGTGAAAAATTTGATTATTTAATTTCTTTTCCCAAAAATAGTGACAAATAGAAGACAACTTCAAAAAAACTTGCCATGCCTGTTGCTAAATACATTGGACTGTCTACTTCCCAAAAAGGGGTCATTTGGAGGGTATTTGTACTGTCCTGGTGTTTTGAGCCTCAAGAAATGAGATGGGCCATCAGTACTTCAGGAATGATCAATTTTCAATTTTACGTTCCATAGTTTGTTGACTCTACAACTTTCACACAGACTAAATAATATCCGCTGATTTGAGTTATATTTACCAAAGAAACGTAACAGAACACATCTGAAAAATTTGATTTTTTTTTTAATTAGTATGTTTTAAAAAAAAAATTTTTTTTCCAAAATATTCTGTCTTTTTTAATTTATATAATAAAAAAAAATAAAAATCCCAGTGGCGATCAAATATCACCAAAAGAAAGCTCTATTGTGTAAACAAAATTATATGAATTTCAACTGGGTACAGCATTGCATGATCGCACAAGAGCCAGTGAAATTAGTGCAGTGCCAAATAAAAAGCATGGCCTGGTCATGAAGGGGGTAATATCTGCCAGAGCTGATGGAGGTAAAATCTGCCAAATCTGAAGTGGATACAAAGCACTGGCATAGCTTCAGGGGTCTCGAGGGTCACAATGGTGGCCTCTCTGTGGCAAGATCATACCTTTCAACAGTCTCTTAACACAGTCCAGGCATCTCGCAAATCCGACCCATGTCCCACTGGCAGCTGAAACACTCCTTTCAGCACCCAGCTGCTAGAGCTAATGATAGAAATGATAGCTTCCCAAGTTTCAGTGTATGCAACATAACCGTGTGCAAACAAATGGCACTGCCCCAGTCTATAACTGGCCTTCAAAGCAAGGAGAACATGAAAGGGTGACGCATGTCAAACAATAAAAGAGAAAACTGGACACCCATCATATAGCACAATGTCAGCCAAGGTGTCCAGTGTGCCCCCACCTGTGGCCATTTGTTTGTACTGTTGATATTACTGGTGAGGGGATGCCTTCACTGGAACTAAGGGGCCAAGCCCAACCCTGAAAAACAACCCCACACCATAATCCTCCCTCCACCAAACTTTACACTTGGCACAATGCAGTCAGGCAAGTACCGTTCTCCTGGCAACCACCAAACCCAGACACGTCCATCGGATTGCCAGACAGAGAAGTGTGATTACTCACTCCAGAGAACACGTCTCCACTGATCTAGAGTCCAGTGGTGGCTTTACACCACGGCATCCGATGCTTTGCATTGCACTTGATGGTGCCATGCTATGGTGGCATGTGCACCCTACGAGTTATGTCATATCATGTGACTTCATCAGGACTCCTGATGAAATCACATGATATGACGTAACGTATAGGGTGCGCCGATGACGTCAGGCCGTAAACCGGAAGTGCACCTGCAGCTATTTTGGCTAAGGGATTTCTGCACACTTCTCACAGCAAACACTGTATAGTGAGTTTTAACCCTGTAGTATCCCAGGAGGACACATTTTAATGTGAGTTTTACTAGATTGATTTAAATAAAGGCTGTTTTTGAGTATAATATTACACTAGATTGAGCATTTTTTTCACATGGATGTGGAGCGATCTGAGGAGGTTTCAAAGTTCTGGCTAATGGTGGTGAAGATCTATGTACCAGTATACCTTCCTGGATTAAAGGGGGAAAGCGCAGTTTGGCCTGTCATTACAGGTCAAACCTGGAGGTGAGCGCAACAGAGTGTTGGAGGTGGATGAGCACTAAGAGGTGACACATGAGCACTGTACATGTGTATACAGTAGTGTGTTACACTGGTCTATTTGAAGTACAGCAAATTTAAAGGAAAGGTTCACGATTTTTTGAGACCATATTCCGATGACTACAAATACACCTTTTCTTTCCAATAATCTATATCAAATACCCATTCAGAAGTGTCCACAATGTCCTTAATCACAATATATATACAATTCCATATACTAAAGTCTTTTCTTCCTCCAAAATGAATGTCTCTCTTTATTTAATCACTGTGAAGTTCCAGATAATCTGTGTAGCTCAAAAAAACATAAACTCAAGATAGTGTAATACCCTTAGTAAATATCAATATGTGCCACTCCTCGTGAATCATGCAAACCGCATAACTTGTGCACAACACACGTGAAGAAAAAAAAAAAATTATAAAATATATTTTATATCTATGTATATTAACAAAAAACATTAAATATACAATGATTGATCCTGCAAATGTGAATCCACTCTATTTGTGAATACTGCAAACAAACAACAGTGACTCACTCCAGTAATGTGTATAAACACACTGAAAATCAAACAGTGATCGCACTGTTACACCACTCTATCCAAAATCACAATATACCACTCCAACTC
>CATNWA010001399.1:0-30539 GCA_951230385.1 Staurois parvus | reverse complement strand
GGGATGCCCGGGGACATTCCCAGTTAACCAAGGTTTAACTGGAAGGTGGTGGTGCTGCACTGCGGACGGTATGGTTGTCTCCGAGCTGGTTGGTTGCGGCTGGAGGCCTAGTGTATATGGTTGTCCGCAGGTGCATTTCGGATCGTTTTGGGGTGCCTTCGAAGACCAACAACAATTATGTGGGTTTCTGTTATAAGGAATGGTTGGTGTATTGTAACTTGAGTTGTTAATAAAAGGCCATGTTGGCCATTTACTCCAAAATTGGTGTTATGTCTTTTGTTAGTATAATTGGTTAAGGGGAAGGGGGTTGGTGCGGAACGGTAATGGTGGTAATGGGGAAGTGGACGAGCCTATCTCTGGTGCAATAGTCATGTGCCATGTATTGTCCCCCTATATTGTACAGCACTGAGCAAACCCTTTGGCGCTATATAAACTCAATGTAATAATAATAATAATTTACGAAAACCGGAAAGTGAAAAATCTGGTGCAACTGTGTGTGGTAGCCAATCAGCTTCTAACTTCAGCTTGTTCAATTAAGCCTGGAAGCTGATTGGTTTCTATGCATTGCTGCACCAGTTTTGGCACTCTCCAGTTTTATTAAATCAAACCTATGTATAAAAGATGGTATAGGGCAGTGTTTCTCAACTTCATCACTCAAGTACACCTATCGAGCCATGGTCTGGGAATTTCCCTTAGACAAAATAGCTGTTATAAATACCAAGCCATTGACATAAATTTAAGGCACCTGTGCAAGATGGAGGAAATCCTGAAAACATGACCTGTTGTGGGTAGTTGAGGACTGAGGTTGGGAACAGGGGCGGACTGACCATTTGGAAACTCGGGCACTGCCCGAGGGCCCGGGGTCAGTAGGAGGCCCCATGAGATGCCCCTGGTACCTTTTTCATAGGCTTTTTTGAGTTTGGGCAAGGACGCAGGGGCCCCATGATCCCCTATTGCCCGGGGGCCCCATGAGTTGTCAGTCCGCCCTTGGTTGGGAACCATTGGTATGGGCGATTAATATGTCTACTAAGAGCTTTAAGCAAAATATAAGAGTCCTGAAAGAATATACAGTATACATACACACAAGGACACTATAGAAACATAGTCAATACTGAATAGGAGACCCATTAAATCGGCAAATCCTAATCCCAATAGTGATTAAGACCTTTTGATACCCTGGTTGAAATTTTGAAGATCTAGTATACCTCTATGCAAACCTCTTTTCAAAAGGCAGATGTCTACCACTTACATAATATTCTCAGTTTAATGTATGTAATCCCTGGCAGTTCTTTGGTTTTCTCCATCTCACAGTGGACCTTCTCTTCCATTGCTGGACACTCCGGGAGGAGAACAGCTCTATAAACCTCTGCACTTGCTGCCAACGTACCCCTTAATGCTTGACTGTCATAGAGAATCAATGAATGAGCCAGCCTCTGGCATCCTGGGAGATTTCCCTAATTACATAATTTCTCCATCAAGCAAAAACTATTGAGTTATGTCCATGATACTTTTTTTTTTTATTTGCTTTAACATCCAAATTTTCAGGACAAGCTTTCAGGGTGTATCCTCTTCTTCAAGGTCCAGGCAAGCACACTAATATGGCTACAATCACCTCAAGCATGATGGAAGATACTGCATATAGCCACATGGAGAAGAAGTTAATTTGTTGCAAGTGCACTAGACACATTTGAAACGTGGACAAAATTTGCGTGATTCAGATGTATCCGAATTTCCGAATCACAGTAACGAATTTCAACTAATCCAAAATAAATTATAATGAAAAGAACAAATTAATTCATATTTATTCATTTCATTGGGATGACATGATGGTATAGTTTGGGTTGAGTTTTGTTAATGTTTGAAGCATCCAAAATAATGTACCGACATAACGAATAATCAGAATTGATTCAGATCCGTTCATTTCTATTCTAGTGAGTGCAGCGTGAATATTCTAATAAGATTTTTTTGTATTAGAAAGGAACTTGAGAGACCATTCGTTTAAGTTGCATGTGCACAGCCCAACAAAGTCAGGTGGGATTGGGATAATAAATTCAATTTAACAGCATAACAAATGAATAAGAATTAATTCGGATTCATTTGTTTTATTTGGATGAGAACTGAGCGGCAATCTTTGACACTTGGACAGGGGTGGACTGACAACTCATGGGGCCCCCGGGAAATAGGGGATTATGGGGCCCCTGTGTCCTCGCCCACACTCAAACCACACCCAAAAAAAGCCTATGAAAGGTATCAGGGGCATCTCATGGGGCCTCCTACTGACCCCGGGCCCTCGGTCAGTGCCCGAGTTCCCAAATGGTCAGTCCGCCCCTGCACTTGGATAAATCAGCTGAATCTTTTTGCATTAACATTTTTCATTATTATAAAAATGCATTACATTTGACATGGAAACAGATTGCCATAAATACAGTAAGGTGTAAAAGCAAAATAAGATGATTCCTACCTTTTGTGTTGGGTGGATCTTCAAGAATCTCCGAATCATAACATAACGAATGAATCCGAAATGCATTTCATTCCATTTGTTACTATCGGATGCGCGTGACTCCAGTTGATATCGTCCAATCAGCTCATTCCATTCCTCTTTGTGGGTTTGATTAGCAGGGATATAGCCAATCTTCCGAAAGAACAAAAGAACAACAGAACTTCAGAAAAAAGGCACTGATTCAGAAAGAATAAATAAAAAGAATCCAAATGTACGAAACAAGGTCGGAAAACGAATCATTCTAATACAACGATTATGACGAAACAAAATGATTTACTTAACAAATGAAACTGACACAAAGCAAAGCTGATTTTTCCATCATGCACTAATACAGTTATAATCACCTTTATCAATTAATATTATGTTTTCGCCTGGATTATAATACAATAAAATTTACTATCACTTACATTACTCTGCCATAACACACCGTGCTAGCCACTTGACTCCTTTCAATGACAAAAAAAACCCCCTTAAATCTGAACTTGAAACTTTCCCTGCAGAAATCAGATCTGTAACCTTCACTGCCGGAGCCCATAACCAAAGGAACAGCATCTGCAATTTTACAACTAAACAGCATTTGTATAACCAAAGTTCTCCCTTTAAATATGTAACACAAGGCGCATTCAGCAGTACAGCCAATGAACTGAAAAACAGGTAATGCTTACCGGTAAGTAAGGATCATTTTATAAAAGGATCTTATAATGAAACCTTCCTGGAACTTAAAAAAAAAAAAAAAAAAAAAAAAAAAAATTTTTTCTTCCGAAAAAAACAAAAAAAAACTACCTAGAAATGTCTTTCCAAAACAAAGTCCATACTGAAAGGTGTGATTGATTGATCAATTGATTGATTGTTTGATAAGACCCTGAGACCCCCTGAAAGACCATCCGAACATCATCTACCATAAAGCCTTATTTCAGTCCTTCCTAACAGAACAGACGTAGATGATCCAGCGCCCATTGTTGATTTCTTGACTGCTCTGAAATACGCAGAAAGTGATCTCATCTTGTAAAGGCAACATTTAAATTCACTCACCTGAGGGCAACTAGAGGGAATGCAGCGCCAGGAATTCTATCAATGTGAAGTGTGGCTCGTCATTTTACAATTTTTCCACTAGACGGTGAAATTTATATGAGCTTTCCTAGCTTTGTTCACAAGGTGGGGGTGGTGGTTGGGGGTATTCCCTGTATAATTGCAGAGGAGCTGACAACTTTCTGATGGGTGGACAAATTAGTTCTAATGACCTACAGATAAAATCACTTGTGTCCCTCGTACAATTGTACATTTGCCTTATTACATTTTCAACCACCTATCTAGGCTATGGTATACACAAAGGCTAGGTTCACATCTGTGCGGGGGGTGCCGCTGCAGATCTACACAAAAATCCATGCAGCCGCACCACCCCCAAAAGAGGACTACGGACCCGCGGGCGGGTGCCAATAGTTCTAATGGCACGCCGCCCACACAGGAAAATGCAACTGTACTGGGAACCGAGGTTCCCATGCGGGCTGCGTTTTCGGAAGAAGTGCAGGGACTTCTTCGCTGCGTGTCAAGGGGCACGGGAGTCCATTCAAATGAATGGGCTCTCATGTCTGCGCAAAACACGGCCCGCACGGCCACATAGATGTGAATCGGGGGCTAAGGGCTCATTGCAGCTCCTTAACTGATGTTCAGGAGCTGTTCAGCATTTTTTTTCAGCAGCCCCTGAACCCACCCTAATGTTTTTCCTATGTGTCCATGTACACATCGTCGTTTACAGGCAGTTGAGTTTACAGTCGTTTTTTTTTAATGCACCAAACTTGCGTTCAGGAGTAGTAGAATTAAAATATTTTAAGTAGAGCTGATGATAAGACGATTAAAGTGTCATTGAACCCAGACTATGAAAAACTCTAATTACATGTTATATAACAAAGTGTTCATACTTACAATGTTTCTAAAGCATTCATTATGTTTAGAGTGAAATATACCTGGTTTATCCTGCCTTCAGCTTCCCCTCACATCTTCTCTGTGTCCCCACTGCAGCTTGAGACTGTTTAGACCAGCTGTTGTCATCTACTGAGCATGCTCCAGTTACAGTTCCCTTCTAAGCTCTTCATTTCCTCCCTTTCTTTATCTGTGCAGCCCATGTGGCTATAGAGTCACACATGTGGGTGTATACCCAGTGAGAAATGACACTCCCCTCCCTCCCCCTCCATGTCCTGCTATTGCAAAACACCATGGAGGCAGGCTATAGTATGCTGATTAATTACATTCACTAAGAAACTCACATGAAAAGCTTAGTTTTCATATAAATCAGTATTAAATACGTCAACTGTAATTTCTAATACCTGTAAAGTAAAAAAAAGTCTTGGATGCAGATGCCATCAGAACAAAATGAAAGCTTTTGTCAATTATCTTTGATTCTGCCTACTACATATAAGTGCTCAAGAAAAACACATTTGATTTTCAATAAAGATTTATTGGGATCTGTAAAACAGCTTTTTGATATTTATAATTTCATTTGGGTTGCTCTTTTGAAACTGATTTTTTTTTTTAGTCATGTGACTGGCAGAGCCCCAGTCAGGGCTGTGCAGAGATAGACTCATGCTGTAAAGAGCATACAGAAGCATATACACTCACCAGCCACTTTAATAGGGACACCTGATAACACTGATAAATTGCTAATCAGCCAATAACATGGCAGCAACTCAATGCATTTAGACATCTAAACGTGGTGAAGACTACTTGCTGAAGTTTAAACCGAGCATCAGAATGCGGAAGAAAGGGGATTTAAGTGACTTGGATTGTGGCAGGGTTGTTGGTGCCATAAGCTGCTGATGTGCTGGAATTCATGGGCTGCCACATTCAAAGTCACTTAAATCCCCTTTATTCCCCATTTTGATGCTTGAATTGAACTTCAGCAAGTCATCTTCACCATGTCTAGAATCCTAAATGCATGTAATTGGCTAATTAGCAACTTGAATTACCAAGCCATTGAACAAGTGTACCTATTAAAGTGGCCAGAGATTCTGTGTCATTGAATCACTAATTGAATCACTAATTGAAAGGGGCATGTTCAAAATAATAGCAGTGTGGAGTTCTATTAGTGAGGTCATTCATTCTTTGAAAAACAGGTGGCAATTATTGCCCTTATTTAAGGAAGGAAGGCAGCAAATGTTGTACATGCTGGTTACAGTGCATTTCTCTCTGAAATTCTGAGGAAAATGGGTCGTTCCAGACATTGTTCAGAAGAACAGCGTACCTTGATTAAAAAGTTAATTGGAGAGGGGAAAACATGTAAAGAAGTGCAGAAAATGATAGGCTGCTCAGCTAAAATGATCGCAAATGCTTTAAAATGGCAACCAAAACCTGAAAGACGTGGAAGAAAGCGAAAAAACTACCATTCGAATGGATAGAAGAATAGCCAAAATGGCACGGACTCAGCCAACAATCAGCTCCAGGAAGATGAAAGAAGGTGTGACGTTCCCTGTGAGGACTGTTACAATTAGAAGACGCCTATGTGAAGCCAATCTATCTGCAAGAAGTCCCCGCAAAGTCCCACTGTTGGAAAAAAGATGTGCTGAAGAGGTTACAATTTGCCAAAGAGCACATTGACTGGCCTAAGGAGAAATGGCGCAACATTTTGTGGACTGATGAAAGTAAGATTGTTCTTTTTGGGTCTAGTGGGCGGAGACAGTTTGTCAGACGACCCCCAAACACTGAATTCAAGCCACAGTACACTGTGAAGACAGTGAAGCATGGTGGTGCAAGCATCATGATATGGGGATGTTTCTCATACTACGGTGTTGGGCCTATTTATCACATACCAGGGATCATGGATCAGTTTGAATACATCAGAATACTTGAAGAGGTCATGCTGCCTTATGCTGAAGAGGAAATGCCCTTTAAATGGGTGTCCCAACAAGACAACGACCCCAAACGCACCAGTAAACGTGCAACATCTTGGTTCCAGACCAACAAGATTGACGTTATGGAGTGGCCAGCCCAATCCCCGGATCTTAATCCAATAGAAAACTTGTGGAGTGACATCAAAAATGCAGTTTCTGAGGAATAACCAAGAAATAGAGAAGACCTGTGGAATGTAATCCAATCATCCTGGGCTGGAATACCTGTTCACAGGGGCCAGAAGTTGGGTGACTCCATGCAACACAGATGTACAGCGGTTCTCAGAAACAGTGCGACTACAACCAAATATTAATTAAGTGATTCAAAGGAAAGCAAAATCTTCAAACATTTTTCAGTTTATATAATGAATGTTTGAGTTTGTAAAGAACAATACAAAACACTGCTATTTTTTTAACAATCTAATATTCACTTTTCTTCAATTTTTTTAGAGGAACAACACAAATTTGATCTATTTTTCTTCATGTTTGATTTGGAATAGAATGTGTCGTGTTCCCAATGCATTTGTGTGTATGGAAATAAAAGCTATTAGAAGGATTTTGAGCTTTATTCACTTTTTTCAACACACTGCTATTATTTTGAACACAACTGTGTATATATATATATATATATATATATATATATATATATATATATATACACACACACACACACACACACATATATATATATGTCAGGGCAATATTTCTGCACAGTACCTTTTCTGATAGGTATATGCAGAGGGCAGGAGGGTGTGGTCAACTTGAATTTGTCCACTGGTTTCTTATTCATTACATTACTTGTAAGGTCTCGGCACCTGAGTTCCCAGCTCCGCCCCCTCTGCTCTGCCTATTTTAAGTGCTATGCCCCTCCTCCCTGAATTATTTATCATATAAAATAAATTAATAAATGGGATCCATGAATGTGACACCTTGTAACATCTGTTTTCAGGGCTTAATATTAACATCTAACCTGATAATCATGGACTTTTTAGGCACATAAACTCGGTATATAAAAGAGAACATCAAGGGTTACTTTATTAACATGTTGTTTATAGGGCTATGCTGTCCTCCACTACTAATCCTTGCTAGCTGGATTATTATGATGATGATGCCAATTGTTGCCCTGTATGTCTGATTTTGTTGCTGAATGCCTGTGATCCCTGTGGGGTTCTCTGCCTGCTTATTGCTGAACTGATGCGCCCCCACACCCAGTGTTGGGGTTCCTGTTTCTGGTTGGCCAGGGGGACCTTGGTTGCTGCATTGAAGAGTCCTTTATTTTACAACACACACTGACAGGTGGTATCTATGTTGTATTTGTACTTCAATTTTACAATGATTACTGTTTAAGTCTGTTCATCTTTTAGATGCGTTGCTAGCCCCCGAGGAAGCGACTCCAGTCACGAAACATGTTGGGCGTTTTCCACACATCTTGAACATTCCCTACCTTCTGAAGGAAGTAAATTGTATGTACCATCTCTACTTAACTTCCATTGCAACAGCCTGTATTGTGGTTGATGGGGGAAACGTGCTGCTGTGTTTCAATTGTGCAATGTCATTTTAAATGCACATTTGATACGTTTTAGATGTGACATGTTAATAAAGTAACCCTTGATTTTATCTTTTATATATCGAGTTTATGTGCCTAAAAAGTCCATGAGCTATTTTTTTTTTTTACACATTTGTCCATATTTGGGACGTGGCTCTATGACAATTTCTGGGTGTGACCTCTTACCACCCGATGGTAGCCCAACTTTTTTTGGTAATCTTAACCTGATAAACTGACAACGTCCTTTAATGATTTTTATCTGCTAAATCTAATACAATTGCAATTAATATTTAGCTCTATTTATTATGAATGATACATTGTGAGTCTGTTGAGACGAGCCGGTTTCCTGTACTCCTTGGAAAGTATTGTTGTAAGGGTTGGATGGATTAGTGATTCGGAGAACACAGCCAATCATAACATGAGGACATCACCTTATGCATACCCAGTTGCTTGTGGTCTGATAGTTGAGTTAAATGGCTGCCAGGTCGACAAGTACATTTTAGAGATGGCAGCAACCCAGGAAACCAAGATACGGTTCAGGATCATCTACAAAGCTCAAAAAATGATCTGTAAGTAGTGTCATTTTTTATTAATTAAATTTCTGGTAAAAATCGAAAGAGCACTTTTAGGAGAAAGTAGTGGTGCTTTAAAAGCAACCTCCCTCTGCCTGGTTGGATATTTCTTGGAACATGGAGGACACAGAAACTGCAAAATGGAGGACTTTCCCGAAATCAGGAAAATTAACAATTATGGTTTTTGTTACTCACCAGTGGATTAAACGCTTGTCAAAAATTAACAAAAAAGAGACCTCAGCGCCCAGGACCTCCTTCCCCACACACTTAACCAGGTGAGATGCTGCTGTACATAGGTATAAAACCAAAAAAAAAAAAATTTTTTTCCAACTAAAAACAGCGCAAAATTTGTTTTTTGTCAAAAATTGCCAACAACATTCCTGTTTTACAGAAATATCTGCTAAACATTTTGCTGCAAGCTAAAAAAAAGTCTTGAAAAATGCACCATACAAGAATTATAAAGAATTAGACACATGCATGTTTACTCTACCCCCAAGAAATCGTGACTATTTCATCAAAGATGTCTGAACGATAAACCAGAACCCAACCAATCAGCAGCTCCCTTTCATTTTTTACAAGCACTGGCAACACAAAGGGAACAGCTGCTTGATTGCTAATTTTTTAAAAGATCTTAAACACAATACCCAATGTGCATTCAAGGGTCCAGTTACCCATATAAACCAAGGGAATTTAGCTTTCTGCAGCTTAGCATGAGCCAATAATTAGGAGGCATTCTCTGGTTGGTCACGTGGACCAACTGTTTAACATTTTAGAAGGCAAAAATTAAAAAAAAGGAAGGATGTTACCGAGTTGCCCATAGCATCTAAAAACCTCCCCCATAGTAGCTCCATTCCCTTATTTAAGATCTAAGAAGGCTGGCCCTTGTACTACAGAACTGATACTATAGAGTTGATGGTAAATATTACGATTGCACAGTCAATCAAACTGTAATATGTGTAGCTAGCTCTACCAAGAACTGAAATCACAGAGATGCACAAATTACATCAACAAAAACAATTTGTCTAAAATATACAAAATGTTTTATAAAAAATAGGCTTTATCCAGGATAAATCACATATTCAGATTCAGTCTCCAGAATGGGTGTTTAGGCTAAAGACTAAAGTAGTGACATTTTAGGGGTACTCTATTGCATTGTTAAAGAACAACATATGGAATGCCCATATAAGTACGACTTTTGTAGTAAAAAAAGATCTGTATGTATTGGGGCAGCACAATAAAAGGTCCTATGGGGCATTTAGGTGAGTCCCAGAGCTGTCCATAATGATCAAATTTTGGATTCTCAATGTCAAATGTTAAAGTCTACATTGACACAACACAAGTTTGTTTTAGATCTCATACTTTCTGTAGCTGTTATCTGTGCATTGTATCATTGTCCTGATGTTAGGATGTTGGAGGGCGATTCTTCATGTCATCAAGCACATGTAGAAATTCTTGGCTGTAATTGTACATGTCAGTATTGCTGAGTCTTCGAAGCATTGGAGGGAGTGATCCATCTTCGTCAAGGTAGACCAGTGTACCATTGGCTGAAATCGGTGGTAAGTAGAGTTCTCTCTCCCACGGGAGAGCCCAAAGAATCGACATGTCTAATTGGTCACTCTGAGGAGCCGGTGCCTTGTATTCAATGGACACCGAAAGTCTTTTCTTTAAGATAGATTTGGGAAGTCTGTTTATAGACTCCTCTGGGACAGACAGACGTCTCCGTTGCATCGATTGTTGGCTGGATGGTAGAAATGACACCTTTGCCTTTTTTGGAGTGTAAGAACTCTTGGTTGGTATTAGTGGAAAATGGGTCATGCTTTTGGAAGTATCTTCCCCAATCAAAGAGGTCCTTCTGTGATCCTTGGTTACTGTGGTTGGTGATTTGGTGGACATTTTCGCTCTAGGCTGATTTGTTGCACCGCCGGCCTGCTTCAGTTGGCTTGATATACTTCTGTGCTCCAGTTAGTCAACAAGGCTGTGTGGTTCTTTGGGAGCAAAGCCAGTTACTGTTTCTTCCAGTCGTGAAAAACAAGGAACTCTCAGTCCGTTTCTCATTCACTATATCCACAAGTTGTAACTTGGTTTAGGTCAGAAGGCTAGCCTCTTCAACAACACAGGACTGCTCACATCTCTGAAAGCTCTGCCACTCTGACCGGTTATATATACCTAATGCAGCCTTGAGTTTTGTGATCTGTGGGTTGGTATTTTGAAACAAGTTCAAAGGTAATAATCAGTGGCTGTCAAAGTGAATAATCTGTCCTTCTAAAAATAGCTCACTTTCATGAGCAAAAACAATAAGCTGTTCAGTGTCCCATTTACTTACTACAAATTATCAACTTGGCCCAAGGGTATAGAATTTCTAGCCCAGAACACAAACAGGTCCCTTCAGCATTAGTGCTTCATTGCCAAATAGTGATGATTAAATAATTTACCCCTTGTTTGCTGGAAGTACTGTGATAGATATTACTGTATTTATCCAAGCAGCTTGTTTCCTGTACATTGCATTGTGCATATTTGAATGTTATCTGGTTACCTTTTGAACCAAAGATCACAAAAATCAGCAAACATAACAGCATGGTTAATCACCTTGATTAGCACATTAGCAAATATGTCAGAAAATGATCAATGCTGGATGTATTGAAGAGAGCTGCCATTGCCATCATGTAGGAAGATTTTTTTTTCCTGTGAACATTAAGCTTCCAGTCATTAGCATTTCCCAAAGAAATGTGGCAAAATTTCATATGCTTGAGTGAAAGTTATCTACAGTATGTATAGCACCCTCCTAGGCAGGTGCTGGGTTAGGTAAATTCAGTTTTGGGCTTACTGTAATCAGTGTGGCTGCATGTTATTTTTTAGGTCAGTTCTGTATTTAAGAGTCTGCAGGTTTGACTGCTTCTCCTGCAATCCAGAACCTTTTGCGTGGTTCTGGAACACAGGTGTGGAGCAAGGCAAATGGGCAGCATACATATTTATACTGTCTGCACAGATGGCTGCTAGGAATGTGTATACATAGTCTGAGACCTGGAACAGAAGTGTCTTGTCCCTGAGAAGATCACAGCCTAGGGGCGCTGATTGCCCCCTGGGGAAATCTGCCATGTGTCTGCTACTCCTTGAGATCCCAACTGGGCTAGCTATGGAGGCTTACTTTGCTGAAGTTGACTGAAGGGCCCATCTTCTGAAGATCTAGTCTGGTATCACTGGGAGAAATTGTAAGATATTGAAAGGAGGCAAACGATTATGCAAGGACATTAGTGAGTACAGACTGGTGTGAGAGATTCTAGAGACTGTGTGCCATTGCTATCCCTCTATAGAATCAGCTGTGTTCAAAGGGGACATTGTGTCTGGTGTCCTGAAGAGCTTAGTCTATATAAATCTTTGTGAAAGGACTCTGCTCAGATTTCTCAAGTTGGTACTACAAGGCTCAGTCTACCATTTACTTGTGCAAGGACTCAAAGTTCGACAGAAGAGTGTCCTCCTTTTTGTACATAGTTTAGGAGTATCCTACACAGTTTCCTATCCCTATCCAAGTTACCCAAAAATAAAAACACCAAAAAAGAGAATACCCCTGGACAGTTATCGCTCTCTGTGCTGCTCCTATAGCACTGGTCCACAGGGAGTGGACACAAATGGCTCCGGCTCTCAGCCTTGCACCACAAGGTGTGCAGAATCCTTTAAATTGTACACTGTGAAATGCAGCCTGATCACCGGTGTCACTCCAACCTGCCCACCTTCATAAAATGACCTCTACAAGCAAAAGAGGTTTAACACGATTGTATACCCACAGGGATGAAATTTTGCTCAGTTATCCAGATCAAGAGTCGGCTCTAAGCCGACTCTGGGTCACAGGAGAGCAAAAGTGCACGTGACCCACAAGAGAAGTTCAGTGTCTGCTACTGTTGCATGCAATTTTCCAAAGTCAACCATTCCACTCTAGACTATCTGTTGATGGTGTCTTTTATATTTATCGTAAATTTAGCTCATTCCTTGTTATTAAAGATATATTCAGTCATATATTCAGTCATGGGTATTGGGAGACCTGTGCTCATCCATTAGCATCTGAAAAGACAGAGTAGCTTCCTCAGGCTGGAAGTGACACTTGGGTGCCAATAAGACATATAAGTCATATATTCAGTCATGGGAATTTTGAGACCTGTGCTCATTCATTAGCATCTGAAAAGACAGAGCAGCTTCCTCAGGTTGGAAGTGACACCTAGATGCCAATAAGATTTGTCACCTTCTGGGAACCCTGGAAGGAAAAGGCTGGAGACAGGTTGGCTTCATGACACAGCTGGAGACCAGAGCTTTTAAGTATCAAAGTAATATGTTTCATCTCTCATAAAAGCTAAACATTAGTTGCAGAGAGATGAAAATACTTCCTTCTGATTGGGCACTCTGTAGGCTACAACTGCATGTAAAAACTGTATATCTGTGGCCTATGTAGAATCCCAGAAAAATGCAGGAAATGGTTATGTGGCGCCGGATCGTGACAGCTGAACAGTGATTGGTACTGTTGTGATCAGACTGATGCGCTCGTGTCGGAAATTCAATCCCTGACTTGGTGATTCAAACCGTTCCAGGTCCAATAGACTTTGGGCATTTCAGTACCTAGAACATCCTGTGGGCTGGTACAGGAACACCTCCAAGAGTCAATTGGCCAAGAACTCATGTCCAGCCCATGTCCATATTCCCATAAATTGAGGACCCTGAGGTATGGATGTTGTGATTCGTATGGAGCCCATTATTATTGACTGATGGATCGCGGACTTTCTCTGACTTGCTCCAGTCGCAGGATAAATCTTGGTAAATGTTTTATTTCTGTTTTTTATTCCCTTTTATTTTATAGTCAATAGCCAATTGTGTGTCTTCTTTTATTTGTTGTATTTTCTGTAACTTTTTATACTTTGTACATATTTTATGCACTACCCACTTTGGGATATTAAATCATAAAATTAATAAGTGACTTCTGGGTATTTAAGCTCGGGCTCATATCTTCGGAGAGATTAGATTGTATTGTATTTTACTGCCTTTATATGCTCGGTCAAAGTCATTGCCAATGTGTATGCAATTGCACTGCATGTTGGCAGATTGCGTGCAGATTGTAAGGGTGACAGGTCTGCCAGACGGAGATCTGTGTGTGTGGTGTCCCAGCAGACCGTTCTGTGGATAAACTGTTGGGTGGTGGCAAGCTACCGTTTCTGGTGTGTCTGGTGTGGGGGTGTGTGGACAGTGGAAGAGTGATTAACACCGGGGTTCTAGCTTGTAGGATAGCTGGAGGAATCCTAGAAGGGTGTGTGATTGCTGGGCTGCTCCTCAACCCTAATTAGTGCACCAGATTGTATGTAAGATTTGTATTTGCCAGTGTGTGGTCGGCCGGCTGGATTGGAGTCTCCCTCCAGTGGTGGCCAAGAGGTAGTGCGGGCTTTGAAAGTATATCACGGCTGGTCTTATATACTTATATATATTAGAAATTAAGTCCCCCTTATTCCCTCTTACCCCAAGTCACGGCCGCACGTGCGCTCCTCGGTTAGCTAGTCGCTGTGGGCGTGGCGTGCGGGGGAACCGTGACACCTTGCACAACGACCAAGGGCACGGAGTAATGGTAGCATCTTCTCTTTCAATATAGAGCAGTACATATGTGAATTCATGATACCATCAATTAAATGAAGCTCTCCAACACCATCAGCACTCATGCACCCCTACAGAAGGACACTGCCACCACCATGTTTCACTGTGGGCACCATGCATTTTTCTTTCTACCCCTCACCTTTGCGACACCATACAGTTTTAAAGACAACAGTTCCAAAAACATTGATCTTGGTCTAATCACTCAGAGTACAGAGTCCCAGTAGTTTTCTTTTTCAGCATGGGCACTGGCAAATTCTAGTCAGACTTTTTTGTGCATGGGCTTTAGGAGAGGATTCCTTCGTGGATGACACCCATGAATGCCATTCCTCTGTAGTGTATGCCGTATTGTGTAATGGGAAACAATCACCCCAGTTTTGCTTTCTACTTCTTTAGCTAACTGCCGTGAACTTGCATGGTGATTTCCTTCAACTCTTCTCATCAGAAGACGATACTGTCAAGGTGTAACTTCCGTGGATGGCCTAGACGTCTCTGTGAGATGGTCGCAGTTCCATCTTTGTTAAATGTTTGTATCACATTTACTACAGTATTCTGACACGGGACGGACTGACAACTCATGGGGCCCCCGGGCAATAGGAAATCATGGGGCCCCTGTGTCCTTGCCCACACTCAAAAAAAGGTACCAGGGGTATTTCATGGGGCTCCCTACTGACCCCAGGCCCTCGGGCAGTGCCTGAGTGCTCGAATGGTCAGTCCACCCCTTATTCTGACTGATAAGTAATGCTTTGGTGATGTTCTTGTAGCCTTCACCTTTCTTGTATAAAGAAGTTATTTTCTTTCTCAGGCCTTGTGACATTTCTCTTCCATGTGGTGCCATTGCTGACAGCATGAAATGGGAGGGATTTTCTATGTTAAGTAATGGCCTTTTATAATCAGCTGTCTGCTGGACACCTGTTTAAAGAATAATTAGACTCACCTGTAGTTGAATTCTTGTTCATTAGGATTTTATCTAAAATTTAGCTTTGCTCCTAAGACTTTCATTGGGGTGTATTCATTTTTACAACTTGGTCTTGAATGAATTTGTTAGGAAAAATACTTTTTTATGTGTGCAAAGTAACTGTTAGGATCCGCCTGGCGGTGTCTCTAGCAGCCCACAGCACGGAGTTCCTCAGGGAGCAGGGTCTAAGTCCCAATCTGCTATTCACCAGGGCCCCTGATGGTGGGGATGGACTTGGTGCAGACTGAGACCAGGTCGCGACCCCTGAGTGCATCCGACAATAGTAGAGAGCACCGTCAGAGGTGTCGAGAAACGGAGTCTGATGTGAAGAGGCTGGCAGACTTACTGACAGGAAGTGATCCGTGCGGGATGGATGGATCGTCCGGGTAGCGTGAAGCGTAGTCGGGCAGGCCGCGTCGGTATTGTGCGGGCAGCGAGGTACCAGAGGAGTAAGAAGAGAATGGTCGGAGTCACAAGCCAGGTTCAGCAATTAGCGGGCAGCGCGGTACCAAGGCAGAAGGATGGTCAGGCAAGCCAGGGGTTAATCAGGAGAAGTCAGCAGGGTCAGGTACAAAGCAGAGGTCAGCAACGGAATAATCACAGGAACAAGAATCAGGAACAGAGCAGGTAAGACCAAATGGCAATTTGACTTACCTCTGTTCTTGTTTAAATAGCCCGCCCTGCGCTGTCAATGGTGCGCGGCGCATGTCCACGATCGCGAGTGCGCATGCGTGGCCACCGCCGCAGCCGTACTCGTTCAGGTCCCGTCGCCCGCTGGCTAGAGCGTGTTGGTGTTCTGCGCATGCGCCGCCCGGCACAATGCTGCAGAACACCCGCGTCCTGACAGTAACACATCTTGTTTGCAATCAATGGCCCGCATTTGTGGGAGTATTTTGTAGTATAGTGTACCATAGAAAATGTTGATTCTGAAAGGAAAGTGAAGGTTTTCTGACAAATCTGTTGGGGTGTACTCATTTATGCTGAGCACTGTGTATGCCTTGAAAAGAACCTTTGGCCTAATAGCAGTCTGGGAGAGTAGACTTGGCGGATCAGACAGTTACCATCTCCTAGGGAACGTCTCCATCATATCAACACTCCTCAGTCTCATACAGTAACAGTCTGCAGGTAACAAGATAAACTTGTTGACTTCGGCTGAAACATAACAAAAGCCTCCATAATTACAAGTAACCAATTCATAACTGGAGTGTCACACGGGCCGATACACTAGGTAAACATGATGATTACCCCTTGACATGGAAATAAGTGGGTTCATTATACCTAGAGCTGAAGCAAGAGCCGCCATCTGTCACTGCGTTACATGATGGCTATTTTCAAACAAATTTGCTAGTAAATTTTTTTGATATGTTAAAAAATACCTGGCATTATTCTCAGCCAAAACATGCAATCGATAGTGATCTAATGTTTCCCTGATACAAGTGACATTTTAAACCTTAGTCCATGTACAGGTCCAGTATGGTTCCTATGAACGCTGTACTTAAAAAAGCCCACACAACAAAAAAAATGAAGAAAAATGCTGTAAGTAAGCATTTTCTGTAAAATACCTGATGTTTTGCGATTTTACCTACATTATTCAGTTGGGGGGTCCAGTGGATGGCTTGAACAGCTGGAGTCTGGAAAGAAAGAGCCTCTGGATATTAGGGGAAGACAGCTGCCTCTGGGAGCAGGGAACAAAGCCATGGGAAAGGCAGGAGGAGCGGGGAACAAAGCCATGGGAAAGGCAGGAGGAGCGGGGAACAAAGCCATGGGAAAGGCAGGAGGAGCGGGGAACAAAGCCATGGGAAAGGCAGGAGGAGCGGGGAACAAAGCCATGGGAAAGGCAGGAGGAGCCCAAATTGTAGCCATTGATGCTCTCAGTCGGATCAGGAGCCGGAGCGTCACTGGGGGGAACCCGTCATCCAGGGTGGTTTCCCGCAATGCTCCTTTATGAACTCAGGCTCAAAGTCACTAGGACAAGCTTGGGTTCACACAGGAGTGGTACAGAAAACCGCATGCAATTCAGGCAGGAATTGCACCGCATTCCTGTTCAAATCGCATACAATTCATTTTGTATGGGCTCAAATCACTCTACAAAAAGGTATCAGTTTCAGGTATCGGGAGCCTTTGCATGCGTACGAGAACTCATGCAAGTACTTGGTATTGGCACTGATACCGATACTAGTATTGATACAACCAGGGGCGGACTGACCATTTGGAAACTCGGACACTGCCCGAGGGCCCGGGGTCAGTAGGGGGCCCCATGAGATGCCCCTGGTACCTTTTTCATAGGCTTTTTTGAGTTTGGGCAAGGACACAGGGGCCCCATGATCCCCTATTGCCCGGGGGCCCCATGAGTTGTCAGTCCGCCCCTGGGTACAACTCTAACTTTTTTTTAGTTGTGGACAGAGTGGAGATGGATTAGAACCCCTGTCAGGTTTTGTATTGCTGTCTGTGTCCCCATTAGGGATATTCACCATTCCTTTTTGTCCATTACCATTGAAAATGAAAGTGAAGAAAATCCCACATTTTGGTTGTCCTCAGGAAAGTAATAGAGGGGAAATCTTCCAATGGAGAGACTAGTTCTGGTGACCTGGGGGCCCCAAAGGATTCCTTTAATTTGTAAGGATTTCCTCTCACTTCCTGTTTGGCAATTTTAATTTGGGTTTTGATATAAACCCAAAGGATACACTTTTTAGAGCATTCCCAGCAGATGCGGAGGAAAGTGCCACATTGGCTGCAGTCTCTCCAACAAAGGTCTGACGGATGGATCAATACGCCCTAATTTCATTGGAACCCGATACCATTGAGTCAGTCAAAACTGTTTTTATTTATTCTTATGTTTTTTTTCTGGAGTTGGAAGTTGTTACATAAAATTGACCAGCTAGGGAAATCCCTGTCCTCAGGAGCTTACAATCTAATGCTTTTCTATGTAAATATTTGTGATATGCCCCTTTACAGGTGCATCATGTTTCTTTTTATGTGTATGTTAATGATGGCAAACAAAGAAATATTTATTTTTCCTTTGTACAAACTTCCATCCTTGTGTATACAGTACCAGGGGCGGACTGACAACTCATGGGGCCCCCGGGCAATAGGGGATCATGGGGCCCCTGTGTCCTTGCCCAAACTCAAAAAAGCCTATGAAAAAGGTACCAGGGGCATCTCATGGGGCCCCCTACTGACCCCGGGCCCTTGGGCAGTGCCTGAGTTTCCAAATGGTCAGTCCGCCCCCCTGTACAGTACATTCAGTGGGGTACAGACTGTACTGAATGACATCTCATTTTATTGGAC
Organism: Staurois parvus; assembly: GCA_951230385.1. Taxonomy (NCBI): domain Eukaryota; kingdom Metazoa; phylum Chordata; class Amphibia; order Anura; family Ranidae; genus Staurois; species Staurois parvus. The sequence continues at coordinate 12,172 of CATNWA010001399.1, read as the reverse complement.
CCAACCCTGTCTATAATGCAGAGATCCTAATCAGCAGCTTTAGAGCATGCAGGGAAGAGCCGTCTGCCCATCTGGACCAGTCAAAGGTTCCATAGTCAGCTGGCCTGCACAACAATCCTTGCCTGTAATTGGGTTTTGTTTTTTTGCAAAGTGAAATTTCACCACAATCACTAAGCTCTGGGCAAAAATCCCTTTTGTAGTGCTACCCCTACAGAAGCCGCCTGGTAGATTGGGTTTTCTGTTCTTCTGCCTTGACTCTGAGAACAAGCTAAGCCCCACTGACACACCAGGTTAAGCAAATAAATACCGCACTGCTACTGAAAGCACAAAAATGTAATCTGCACACAACTAAGGTTCAGTAGTCTTTAGCCCTAGTGCTTCAGCCGACTAGTGTTGGGGCACAATATTTACTGTGGCGCACAGGAGTATAGTCTGCATGCAGTAAATAATGCTGCTAGTTAGATGGTCAGTCCCTATGTGATCAGGCTCTGCTCTCTTCTGGACCTGCCTGGAACGACTCCGGTCCCCAGCACATGGCCGCAGGCCTGTAGCAAGTGGATGTGCACACAGGAGCAGGTTGTGCACACCTTGAACTGCTCACAGCAAGGAGGAAATCTCTCGGTATTCAGACTGTGAAAATACAGCTCTTTCTCAAAGCTCACATTGGGAATTGTTGTCCAATAGTCCATTAACTGCCATAATAAAGTTTATTTCCTGAACTTTATCTCCCATGATTCAGTGCTGCCAACCATCAAGTCTCTTGAGCTTCTTTTGCTTGTTAGCTCCCCCTGGTAGATGGAGGTCTCTGTCTCTCTAGCCAAACACCCGGCTACACTTGCAAAGTAAGCAGCCTATTTGCCTTTAGTAAATATCATATGCACAGGGTGTGCATTGGTTTCAGTAAGTTGGTCAAACCATAGACATAAGCAGCCATATACAGCTCAAATTTTGTCTGATTACTGTGACATGGCCGAAATTTGAGCCACGGGTGGTGTTCCCGACACCCCTCATTTGACAATCATCCATTGGGAAATTATGGAAGATGGGAGGTAAAAGTCAGGGTGAACAATGACTGCAGCCAATCCCCTACAGTCACTGTTCAGGTATTCTGACAGTCAAGGGTGATGGCTGTTAGAAACCAATATCTCTCAGCAAGACATTCCTCCATCCACACTGTGTAGCATGGATGGGAGAATCTATGGATTGCTCTTGTTCAGTCCAGTAGGCTAGCTTTACATTATGAAAAGGGACAGTAAGGCACCACCACCCAACAAAGACATTGGGAGAATTTACCAAAACTGGAGCAGCTGGGCATAATAACCAATTAGCTTCTTGCCTCAGCTTGTTCAGTTAAGCTTTGAAAATGAAAGACAGAACCTGATTGGCTGAGATGCACAGCTGATCCAGTCTTTTGTCTGGTACACAAGATGATAAACTCGAATGAAAAATACTGCTTTGGAGCGATCATCTAATAATATGATTATTAATACACAGCTTTTGAGAGCCGATTATGAACGTTCATGCAAAAATATCAGAAGGGACGAGCACGAAAATTTTCTCTCGCACAATACCAGAACAAACAATTTTTTGTTTAGTACAGTACAGTATTCGTCCATAAAAAAAATTGAGTGACCAAGACCATGCATGCTCAGAAACTAAATAATACAATACATTAAATCACTTCTGAAGTTTTGTTCTGTCTTATGAGAATTTTCCTAACATTAGTAACCTATTCATTATAAATATGAGACTTAAAAAAGTGGACGATCATTCACCCAATATTCTCATCGTGTACAAGGCTTTAGTACATTTAACTTCATTGAGTATCACAGAAAATTGTCAATTTTAAAAAATACTGCTTTTTGGTCCATTTACTCCCGCCGCTCCATAGAGGAGAATAAAGGTTCCGATTGGGTCTAGTAGAAAGCAAAAAAGGGGCGCACTCTCCTCGTGCATTACCGTGAAAAAAAAGGAATTTATTAAAAATGACAAAAGTATATACTCACAAACCAAGAGTCATAAAACAAGCTAGGAACCAAGGTGACAGTCCAAGCAAACGGTAGTTTAGCGACAGGGTATGTTAACGCGTTTCGGGAGACGTACTCCCTTCTTCCTTTTTATCACAATAATGTATGAGGAGAATGCACCCCTTTTTTGCTTTCTTCTAGTAATATCAAGATTCCCCGAACCTTGGAGGGCTGCACATTAGTGAGTGACTGTTACTGTGGACCTGGGATGCTTACAGACTTGAGCGCTTGTTTTACTTTTTTCTCTTGACATTCCGATTGGGTCACCTGAAAAACAGACAGGTGGACACATTGGAAAGTCTGTGTGAAAGGGGCCACATAATAGCAGCTCCATTTTGATAGTAGGCTGGTGGCGCAGATTTTGATTAGTATTTTCAAATATTACTCTTTTTGTTCCAGTTACTTATGTCTATTGATAGATTATTCCAATGAAAAAAAATAATCACAAAGGGGGATAGCCCTATCCCCAGGAGCTTACACTCTAATGTTTTTTGTAAGTAAATATTTGTGATTCTGCTCCTTTACAAGTGCACCATGTTTCTTTGTTAGGTGTAGGTTAATGATGACAAAGAAATATTTCCTTGTGCTTTGTGCAAACTTCCATCTTTGTGTGTACAGTATGTACAGTACAGGACAGACCTTTTAGCACAGACTGTACTGTCAATGACATCTCATTTTAGTGGCCCCAACCCTGTCCACAATGTACAGATCCTATCAGTCCTTTAGAGCACACAGGGAAGGGCCGTCTGCTCATCTGGAACAGTCATGGGTTCCGTAACCAGTTACATAGTTACATATAGTTACATACAGTGGGGATCGAAAGTTTGGGCACCCCAGCTAAAAATTTGTATTAATGTGCATAAAGAAGCCAAGGAAAGATGGAAAAATCTCCAAAAGGCATCAAATTACAGATTAGACATTCTTATAATATGTCAACAAAAATTAGATTTTTTTTTCCATCATTTATACTTTCAAAATAACAGAAAACAAAAAAAAAGGCGTCTGCAAAAGTTTGGGCAATCAGCCACAAGTCAAAGAACCCCTAGCAGCCTCTGGAGGAACCCTAGTTAAGAATGGCTGATTAAGCACTTGCCAACCACATCACTTAGATGTGCTGCGCAAGGCGACTCTCCTGCACTGTATCACCTAGTACATGATCCAGCTCTTCTGGGTAGGGGGCATGTGCACCCGCCGCCCCAGCTGTGCTGTGATTAGACACAACACAAGCCAATCAGTGGGTCCAATCCAATGAGTGATAGCCAGGACCCAGCGATTGGTGAAGAGGCTGACAGAACAGAGCTTGGTGTATGTGGATGTGCCAGTTTTTGTTTCCCTGCAAAGCAGGAAACAAAAAATGGCTCATACCCTAGTAAAAGCACCACAACTGTACACACAAAAAGCACTGTTAGGTATACACTTAACCCTTTGATCACCTCTAGATGTTAACCCCCTTTAAACCAGTGTCATTAGTACCTTGTCAGTGTACATTATTAGAACTGATCACTGCATTAGTGTCACTTGTTCCTACAAAGTGTCAGTTAGTGTCAGACTGACTGCCGTACTATTACAGTCCCGCTATAAGTCACTGACTGCCACCATTGCCAGCATACAAAAAAAAAAAAAAATTACTATATAAATCAAACCATACACGTTTATTGGGATTTTTTACCAAAAATATGTGGCAGAATACATATTTGGCCTAAATTTACAAAGAAATTCTATTTTTAAAATTTGTTTTTTTTTTTATAATTTTTTTAAATTGGCGGTTTTTTGTAATTTAATGCACAACCCCCCCCCCCCCGCCGCCAAAAAAAAAACACGTTGTGTGCATGAACAGGTTTCCCAATGATGAGTAACATTTACATTTTTTACATTTAATGTACCTCAAGCTTTGGCATATTGTACTTTTAAGGGTGCTGCAACTGAAAAAAGGTTGGTACTGATGAGAGAATCTGTAGTACTAAATGAGAGAATCTGTAGTCTGAACTGCAAACAGCACAGAGGAAAGCTGACATCTTCATGCATTCTGTCTTATACATCTTTTCTAGAGAGTTCTCTACAGATGCCAGGAATGCACACCAAACACCCACCCAGTGATGGACTGACCATTTGGGCACTCGGGCATTACCCGAGGTCAGTAGGGGGCCCCATGAGATGCCCCTGGTACCTTTCATAAGCTTGTGTGGGAGTGGTTTGAGTGTGGGCAAGGACACAGGGGCCCCATGATCCCCTATTGCCTGGGGGCACCATGAGTTGTCAGTCTGCCCCTGCGCCCACCCAAGAACCCCCTCCACTGAACCCAGTTATGCATCCATTTTCAAAAATCCATAAAATCTGATTCAACCTTGGACAAAAATACCAGTAGCATATATATATAAAAAATAATCTGCTTGCTATACTCACCACTTCTTGAGCACTGTCCCTTCCAGACTCACCCACTCGGGATTCCAGGACCCAGCAGCATTCAACACTCTTACTCTGGGTCCAGGGAGTCATGCCTCCTCCTCCTCTGTGCTGGAAGAACATGGCACTGCCGGAGGAAGAAGAGGGTAAAGAAGACCTGTGACATCACCAAAACTGAAGACACCTGTAAAAAAGTTATTGCTACCATAATCTCTACTGCTAACTAGTATATCCAGGCAGCTGCAGCATCCATGGCTGCTTGAATACCCATACAATGGGTACATCTGATAGGGCCATACAACTCCAACCAAGGGGTGGACTGACAACTCATGGGGCCCCCGGGCAATAGGGGATCATGGAGCCCCTGTGTCCTTGCCCAGACTCAAAAAAGCCTATGAAAAAGGTACCAGGGGCATCTCATGGGGCCCCCTACTGACCCTGGGCCCTCGGACAGTGCCAGAGTTTCCAAACGGTCAGTCCGCCCCTGGTCCAACCAGAACAGTCAATTGTTAAATCAACTAAAATTTCAGGTGGAGAGGTCAGCAATGGTCGTATTTCTTATAACAGGTTTCCTTTAGGCTGTGTTCACACTAATGCGGTGCGGTACAGGAACCAACACCGCATTCCTATTCAAATCCCATGCAATATGTGTGCGGTGCGATTGGAGCCATACATTATATATGGCTCAAATTGTACCGCACCCACACCAAAAAAATGCAGGGTCCTTTTTTGGTCCGCACTAGAATCGGATCGCATGGCTATTCACACCTATGTGATCCGATTCTGCACATCGCACTGCATTTTGCGGACCGATTTCGGGGTGTTGTTAACTTAACATACACACCCGCATTGGTTCGCATGAACGGGGTGCGATTCTGATGCGGCGCGGAATTCGCACAGAAAACGGTGCAAATTCCACGCCGCATCAGTGTGAACCCGGGCTGAAAGGCTAAACTTGGAGAACGGAGATGCTACAAGTTAATCTTTAAACTAGGTCAGGATGTATTAATTGATGGCGACGTGCCCTAATAATGAGACACACCGACACCACTTCCAGCACAAGTCTGGGCTTGACCAGCGAGATTATCATCTCCTGAATCTGACATTGTTCTCCTAAGACTCAGCAGTCAACAGAGCAGAATTTATCATCAATTCCACCATCACTTCCAGGCTTACAACCAGGGCCAGCGCTGACTCACTGAGCCTTCCACAGAAATGCTGCTGATCGAGGTGTAATAGACACATTGGGGTTGATTTACGAAAAGGCAAATTGCAAGGGAATATTCCTTATCAAAATTCCCATGAAAAGTGCAACTTCCCATACAAAGTGAACAGCCGTGCTAAATCAACCCCAGGGGCGGACTGACCATACGAGCACTCGGGCACTGCCCGAGGGCCCGGGGTCAGTAGGGGGCCCCATGAAATGCCTGTTACCTTTTTATAGGTTTTTTTGGGTGTGCTTTGAGTGTGGGCAGGGACACAGGGGCCCCATGATCCCCTATTGCCCAGGGGCCCCATGAGTTGTCAGTCCGCCCCTGATCAACCCCATTGGGCTCTGGACCAAAATGTGCTAAATGCATTGATGCAAGTGAAGTCAGATCAGGGGCGTCCCTAGGGTTGGTGTCCCCTGGTGCGGTAACACTTGGTGTCACCCCTCCAACGATCCCCGTAGGATCAATCGGATCTGCCGATTGAGCATAATGGATTGGAGTCCGATCCATTATGCTCCCCGGTCCGCAGATCCGATCCAACCTGCGGGGATCGTCGGCTTGCAACCTATACGGGGTTAACTGATCTCTCCACGAGCTCCACGAAAAGGAAAGTTTTAAAGCAAGCCGACGATCCCTGCAGGATGGATTGGATAAAACTCCTTTTCGTAGAGCTCTTGGAGAGGATCCGGTGTCACCCCATGCGATAGGTGCACCCCCTGCACCTGCCTAGGGATGCCCCGGAGTCAGACTCCAGGTCTGCATAGTACTGCCGGTCAATGATCCCCAGGGGTTGATTTATTAAAAGCAAATGGACTGTGCACTTTACAAGTGCAGTGGCTCCAGAGCTTAGTAAATGAGGGGAAGCTCTGATGACTTCCATCATCCAACAGTGTGCAAGAAAAAGTGCATTTTTTTTCTATTTTTCTTGCATAGAACTAGGTATTCATTGTAAAGTGGAGTTTTACCTCATTTGCCAAGCTCTGGACCAACTGCACTTGCAAAGTGCACAGTCTATTTGCCTTTATTAAATCAACCCCTATGTATCAAAGCTTAGGGATTAACATGACAGTCTTAAATAATAAGAGCTCTTCAAACTGATAAAAAGGTTTAATCTATCCTGAAATGAAATTCTTCTAAGTACTTTAACCGCTTCCTGTATGCCCTATAGCAGAAGAACTTGGAGTATATATACACGCAAGTTCGCATTTCCGTGTAGGGGGCGCGCGCACGTATGCCCTACCCGCACCGCCATTCGTGGCCGCGGCTGTCAATCACTGGGTCCTGGCCAGTGATTACTCACCGGCGCCCAGTGATTGACAGCATTTCTGACGGGGACGGGGGGGGGCTTGGGGAGAGCGGTTTGTTAACAATACAGTTCCTGCGTCAGCTCCTGCGCACTGCTTTGCATGGCCATGCAAACCGGTGTGCTTGCAGTGAAAAACAGCCCCACAGTAAAACACACAAAGCACATAGTTAACCCTTTGATCGCCCCACATGTTAACCCCTTCCTGTTCAGTGCCATTAGTAGTGTCAGTGCTTTTTATTAGCACTGATCACTGTATTGGTGTCACTGAGAATGTCAGCGACACCAAGTCAGTTCCCCCCCAGTGTCTACTAAACCCACAACAGTAAAATCGGGCTGTATATGCAGTAAAGCATGATTGTTATACTCACTGTGGAAGGCGTTAATCCTCTGCATTCAGTAAAAAGGCTGTTTGATCCTGACTTCTCTGCTCCTTCCCTATTTCTATTGTCCCCAATCCATCTGCTGATAGAACAAAGTCTTGGGGGCAAGCCGCACATGCTCCTGTGGTGTGTATTGCTAGAGTTTTTTTTTTTTCTTGGGAGGGTGCATGTGATCAGCACAGGGCCAATCAGCACTGTCCACAGAGGGTTAGGTGTCCTGCAGCCTCTCAGGAGAGAATGAAAACTCCTCTTACAAGCTTTAACCAGTGCTCTGCTGGACACTGATAGAAGTCACAAGACTGCTCTATACTGCTGATGACAAAAGGTATTTAGCAGTTTATATTTAGTAAAATAATTGCATTTTCATGTTCTGTGTACAGTGGGAGACCAGATATAGTGAATGCTGGGGAGACCAGATCCGGGGAGACCAGATATAGTGAATGCGGGGTCCGGGGAGACCAGATATAGTGAATGCGGGGTCCGGGGAGACCAGATATAGTGAATGCGGGGTCCGGGGAGACCAGATATAGTGAATGCGGGGTCCGGGGAGACCAGATATAGTGAATGCGGGGTCCGGGGAGACGAGATATAGTGAATGCGGGGTCCGGGGAGACCAGATATAGTGAATGCGGGGTCCGGGGAGACCAGATATAGTGAATGCGGGGGGTCCGGGGAGACCAGATCTAGTGAATGCGGGGTCCGGGGAGACCAGATAGTGAGCGGGGTGTGAATGCGGGGTCCGGGGAGACCAGATATAGTGAATGCGGGGTCCGGGGAGACCAGATATAGTGAATGCAGGGTCCGGGGAGACCAGATATAGTGAATGCGGGGTCCGGGGAGACCAGATATAGTGAATGCGGGGTCCGGGAGACCGGATATAGTGAATGCAGGGTCCGGGGAGCCCGGATATAGTGAATGCAGGTTCCTGGGGAGACCGGATATAGTAAATGCAGGGTCCGGGGAGACCGGATATAGTGAATGCAGGGTCCAGGGAGACCGGATATAGTGAATGCAGGGTCCGGGAAGACCGGATATAGTGAATGCAGGGTCCGAGGAGACCAGATATAGTGAATGCTGGGTCCGGGAGACCAGATCTAGTGAATGCCGGGGTCCGGGGAGACCAGATCTAGTGAATGCCGGGTCCGGGGAGACCAGATCTAGTGAATGCCGGGTCCGGGGAGACCAGATATAGTGAATGCAGGGTTCGGGGAGACAAGATATAGTGAATGCAGGGTCCGGGGAGACCAGATATAGTGAATGCAGGGTCCTGGGTTTAGTAACACTTTAAGAGCTCACAGGATTTCTGGTCTTTTTCTGTGCAGAATTTTTAACCTGTTGCTGCCTGCGTAACACATTTGTGGTCGGGCCTTAACCCCCACATGTCCCCTGGGCGTCCAATGTTTCTGAGCTGAAAGCACACTCCCAGCAGAGACTGAGCTGTCAGACAGCTCTTAATCTCCACAAATGACTGATAACCAACAGGACTGGCTCATAGTCATGTGACCACTTTGACAGCCAATTACAGTGGTCAGATGATCTCCAATCCTTTCCGCCTTCCTAGGCATACAGAACCTTTTAAAAAGGGATGTGAGGACAGGCAGGAATGGGTTAAACATAGGGGAGCATATGTATGTATTGCAGAGATGATTTTTTTAAAAAGATAAGTTCACCTTTTGTAACACGTTACACCCAGATATTTATGTAACATGTTACGAACAGACTGGCCCCCAACACCCGCCCCCCCTCCTGATTGCCCATTGTGACAGTTAGCAGAAAGAAACGAACCCCCCGCTGTCACAATTTAAAAAAACACTGCGCCCGCCAGGCCACTTCACTTATTCACAGTATTCTGCGAATGAGAAAACTACAAGTTCTGACAGCCTTTGCAACTGTCGGCTTGTTGTTCTCAATGAACTACCATGGATCTGTAGAGCGCCGTGGTAGTTCATGGATTCTTCCTGTCAGTGTGTATCTGCCTGCCTGTATGATGTATGAGCACAAAGATATACCGACAGGTCTGCAGGAGACCTGTATGGTACCAGCGATCTGCTGATGACTGGTGCAATGCTTTAAAGGCTCCAGAAACAAAAAAATAAATAATGGACTTTTTTTAACCAGCAAAAAAATGTGCATGTATTATTTTTTTGTTAAAAGCTGAACTTATCCTTTGAGTTTTTCTTGACGTTAACTTAAAAACCAAAATTCCACACAAGCATATAAAGGAAATGTTTAATTCTTCATGAATCTGCTACAAAGAAAAAAATATATACATTTTTCAAGTCATTGCGTTTTCTTCCTTTAATTTTGTTTTTGTCTTTGTCCTGGCTTTCGGGGGTTTGTCGGGGCTCTGGAATTTCTTGAGGTCAGAACAGAATAAGACCTGGACATGGAAACAATTAGAGGAAAGAAAAAAGTTATTCTAATTTTCTGTGACCTTGTATCTCCGCTAACAATGTAAGCGAACGAAATGTGGTAAAACATGGAGACTCAAAAATGAGCTACGCTCAATGCTATTCGCTAAATCAGTCTCAGAACATAACTCCGCTCTGGTGTGATGCAAATAAACGGCAAACCTTCCTATGAAAAAATGGTCATGATCCATTCACCTTTCTGTATTTGAAAGTGCATATTTTTTTTTCATTTTCTAAAAGGGTATTTTAACCCCTTCACGCTGGGACGAAGAAGAGGAGTTCCTGCGTCGAGAGGTGGGCGGGAAGGTGGGTGGGATGGGGCGTGGGCTTAGTGTCATGTGGCCACCGTCACATCACGGCCGGGTCACAATGATTGGGAAAGGTCCCGATCGAAAGAGCCGGGCAGGGTGCGCGCTCTCGGCACATATGTTTTTTTGTTACATGAAGGCAAATGTGCAGCCGCTTGGCGTCTAGGCTCAGATGCCAGGAGGCCATACATTTGCGTGCGGGGGGGGGGGGGGGTTTAATTTTTTTTTTTTTTGTTTTTTATGTGTTTAGGTGTGGGCCTTTTTTGCTCATGTGAAATTATATGTATATATTGCACTGTATGTATAAGTAAGTAGGGCAGTCTTTGCTTTGTGGCTTTGCCTACGCTGAGATGATGTTATCAGTCTGCTGCAGGCAGGAGGATTAGCATTTCCTTAGTCTCTCTCCCCCCCTCCCCCCAGTGATTAGACTGCAACATTGTAACTTTGTAGCAAAGTGGGAAGCTTCAGCAGAGGCTGATCTGTATCCAACATTTGTGAACACAGCCAAAAACTGCACAGGCATCATGTTTTGCATATTTGTTTAGTCTCTGAGCCAGCATGTCCTTGCAGGAAGTAGATACTGAACCTGGATGACGCCTGAACAAAGCTGAGAACTCTACTTCTTGGGAAGAAAACTAGATGAAGGCATTGTCAGGAGGAGTACGGTGATCTCTGTGATGTGAGGTAATACATACCAAGAAAGTGTCACTCACTCATTATCTATTTTGGCGCAAACATGAAAAGTATATATCTGAGGATTGGTCCACATTATCCCCTTTGCGCTGAGTGGCACCTCCACGGCCTTCAAGAGTTATTCAGAAGCCGGGAGGTGGGCGGGTTTTTTTAGGGGTTCGATGTACTGACACCTCCGTGATTTCCGCCGTACACATGATCCGGGGACCTTTCCGTTAGTCACGGACATGTGCTGGGAGCTCTCGGCAACATACAGTAGCAAGAAAAAGTATGTGAACCCCTTGGGGATTTACGTGGAGTTTTGCATGAATTGGGGCATAAAAAAATGTGCTCTGAACGTCATCTAAGTCACATCAATAGAAGAACACAGTCTTCTATTGTTGTGAGACATTAGATGAACGATTCAGAGCAACATTTATATGCCCAATTCAAGCAAAACTCCACGTAATCCCAAGGGGTTCACATTACTTTTCTTGCAACTGTATGTATTTTCTAATGGACGCAAATATGCAGCTGTAAGGCCGCATATTTGCGTGCGTTGGCGTCTAGGGGTTAAGACATACAAAATGCCCCTGAAACAACTCCTCATACCAAACCTAAAACCCACCACACACCAAACTGCTTACTTTACAAAACAGATGTGGCCCTGTGAGTTGCTGTATAAATGTATGTGCATCTGGCACTTATTTGAGGTAGTCGACCATTTCATTCCAGGAATGGATGTAAAAAAGATGTACAATCAAGGCTGTGGTCACCTTCAACGAAGGTAGGTCTCCATACCTCTGGGCAGTATATTGAGCGGCGCACTGGATGTCCGGAATGTCATCATAACTCTGTATCCTTTTAAAAGAAATTTCATTTTGGAAACAGCAAAAGTCACCAGGGTCGCTAAGGTCGGAGGAATGAGGGGTAAGTTGGTAAGTTTCGGAGAAGGGTTTATGGACCAGAACCCTACATGCATCAAAAGCAGTTGGGTGCAGAGGGGACGACCGAATCCCCCCCAGATTTGCGCTTTTCTGTGCGCTGCGCACCCCTTGTCTTTCCTCCCGGGGCTCAGCAGACTCCAGCCCTCCTTGGTGCTCCTCCCAAACCCCGACCTTCTGCTTCCAGTCCTTCTCAGAAGCGCACAAGGAAAGGGGGGGTTTCAGGTAGTAAGGGGGGGGCTTTGAATGGTGGAGGGGGGGGAGGAGGGGGGGGGGAGAGAGAGGAGGAGAGGGAGGGGGAGAGAGGGGGGAAAGAGAGGGAGGGAGAGAGAGGGAGGGAGAGGAGGGAGGGAGAGAGAGGGAGAGAAAAGAGGGAGAGAGAGTGAGGGGAGGGAGAGAGAGGGAGGGTGAAGAGAGAGGGGAGGGAGAGAGAAGAGGGGGGGAGAGAGAGGGGGGAGGGAGAGGGGGGGGAGGGAGAGGGAGGGAGAGGGGGGGGGGGAAAAGGGGGGA
>CATNWA010001398.1:90000-113945 GCA_951230385.1 Staurois parvus | reverse complement strand
AACACTGTTTGTCGATAGTGAAATCCATGCCTCAGAGAATTCAAGCTGTTATAAAAGCCAGAGGTGGTGCAACAAAGTACTAGCACTGTACTCTAGTGTTTTTTTCATAATTCCATAATATTTTCCTCATAATTGTGTGCTCCACATTTATTTCCTCTGCTTGATCTGCAAAAACAGTTGCAATTGACTACAGTTTTCTTTTTAATTTGTATAAGTCCAAACTCCCTCCCTTATAATTGCTTCACTAGCATGCTTATATGTGCATCCTCAAATAAATCAAATAATGTGATATTTAGAAATGACAGTGTCAAATCCTAAAGGAATTTCCAACTAATATGTGATGTACTACAATACACCTCACTCCACAGAAACATAAATATGCTCCTGTGTGGATTTATACAACAGTGATTATTCGTGACATCCTCAAAATACAATATACAAAATTCTTTAAAAAAAGTGCTTTAATAGTGCAGGCAGTGTACAGCTTTCTACAAAAACCACCTCCCTCCATTGAAACACTAATGTGTTCCTGTGCAGAGTCTATGCAATGACAAACATTTGTGACATCCACAATATGCAATTCCTCCGACAAAGTGCTCATGTGCAATCCACTTTAAAGTGCTCTTGAAATTCAATACAGTGCTGCGTTCCTTAGAGTGACACTTGTGCTCCCCCCCGTTAGGTCCGCACTCACCAAAAATTAAGACTCCCTTTTTACAGGCAAGTCATATGCTCTTGGTATAACTTCAACCTTCAATTCCTCCGCACCTCCTCAGTGTTTTGCAGTACGCTGTACACTGCCTGCACTATTAGAGCACTTTTTTAAAGGATTTTGTATATTGTATTTTGAGGATGTCACGAATAATCACTGTTGCATAAATCCACACAGGAGCGTATTTAAGTTTCTGTGGAGGGGAGGTGTATTGCAGTACATCATATATTAACTGGAAATTCCTTTAAGATTTCACACTGAAATTTCTAAATATCACATTACTGGATTTATATGAGGAATATGCACATATAAGCATATTAATGATGCACTTATAAGGGAGGGAGGTGTTTATAGCACTATTTCGTGACTCCACACTAAAAAGTTTGGAGATTTGGTGTCTTTGGCCATTGGAGGATAATAGAGGAGTGGTAGGCAGCTATACTGCTGTAATATCAGTCCATAAGTGCAGATAATAAAATTAATAATTGTTTTAGGTGTATGTTAAAGCCAGAAGTTTGGAATGTTAAATGAAAATGGTTTTGAGGCATGTCTGTGATTATTTTTTTCCCTACACAATTAAACAGTTGAATGAACATTTTCCAAGAGTGGTGATTCCATACTTTTTTTTGCCAGAGGTTGTAGCATAAATCTGCAGGGGAGCCAAGTTTTTTTTTCTGGATGATTTACCTCCACTTGAAGATCAAACTGAGGCCAGCATTACAGCTACATTGGCTGTAAAATGTATGAGGGTTTAGTTCTGCTTTACATTTAAAGTAAGGATATTTGCAAGTTAAGTTATGAACAATCCATGTCATCATCATAACTATTGCTCATGTCATTGGAAGTTTTGACTTCCAACTTCTGTAAAAAGTGTCTGATAATGGGCTGCATGCGAGGTGGATGCTGACCAGAATGAATATATTCATATAGTGACTCATTTTGTTTAACAACATCCTGAAACTGAATAAATAAATCTTCATTTTCAACAGCTCCACGAATGAGAATATCAACAATGATCCTGCCATATTCTATTGGACTTACTGTTTTATGTGCAGTTTTAATTGCATACCCTCCTTGGTGCATTGCCACAAGGTTTCCCCCGTCATTGAAAACTGGAGAACCAGAGGACCCATAATAAAAGCGTGTATCATAGGTCAATAGTTTTGGGTCTTTCATCTCTAGAAAAGTATACTTTGACATAATATTGATGAATTTTGGGTTGTTTTTAATTTTTTCAATGTTTTCATCACGATTACAGAATCTTATCACTGAACATTCTGAATCAACCTGTTGGTACTGACCATTTGGATGTCCAATGATGCTCACACAACCATTTATTTGGAGGGAGAACTACATGTTTTAACAAACCCCCTTGATATGGAGATGTGACAATATTAAAAAAGGCGAAATCGTCATCTGCATCGTAGTGTCCAATTTTAATTTGGAAACAAGACTGGGAATCTTGTATGGATTGCCCTTTCTCTTGATATTTAAATAAAATCTCAAGTTTTCCAAAAGAATGTGGTTCCAGAAAATACTTAACCACATGGTGACAGGTGAGACCCAGACATCCAGTTAGAATGAAGCCTGTACCAAGTGGTTCTATCTTAGCATTTTGTCTAGTCACAATGCAACCTACACTGTCTGCATGCTGTCCAAGGAGTTTAAGGGTGTGTGTTGATAATGGTGTCTCTTTCATATCATTGCAGTAATTCTCTTTCATCAATCGCCAGGCACGTTTAAGACCCCCACTAATCTTAACATACACTTTGAATTCCTTTTTAAGAGTCTCAGCTGTTTCACCATAGCTTCGGTGTGGAAAAATGCATTATTTGGTGGATTAGAAAGCCCAGCTACATTGGGCTCAACCTTTGGTTGTAGCAACGCATTAGAGGACTCAGCAGTATTGGGGCTTAGCAACCGCTGGTTGTGGATCAGTATTTGAACTCTCTTCCCCTGTTGTGCCAAGACAGATAATACTGTACCTGTCAACCGGCAGCTGGTCCAATACCATATTTTTCTTAACTTTGTCCATTGTTGTCCCTTGAAGTTGGAATATTTGAGGCACCTTAAATCTGTCATCATGGTGGAGTGCTTGCTCAACAGTTTCATGCTTGTATCCCAAAGACGGCAACCAAGTACAACTCCTTCTTGCACAAAATTTTTATGTAAAATGACCTTGGGTTGTCCACCTGCAGTTCTCCCTTTTACTGTACACTTTAATGAACAGACCTTCAGTACAATGGGCATAAGATGTTTTTTTGTAATGTTTGCTTAGTAGACTTTGTAAGCTTTAGTTCAAGTTTTTCATCTTTCAATAGAGCTCCACACGGAACAGATGGGTGGATCCAGGCACCAATATTTGTACTAAATATATTTAAAGAAGATGATTCTTCCTTATACTTTTTAAAAACCGTCAGATGTCTTCAGAGCATCAATAATAGCTGTGTTTGGACTTGTGCTAATTATATTGTAGCCTTCACCTGTTTGATCTGTCCACTTGAATAATACAGTGACATCTTCAGTCTTGATGTCTTTATACTCAGGGTAATGTATCTAGTGGAAGGAAGTAGATTTGTATTTAATTTAATTTATTCTCCTTAAGTGTTTATAGAAAACCTGAACATTTACCCATTCTGGAGAACAGTCAGCACTCTTTTATTTACAATCTCCATCACATGGGAAATGGGTTCAGCTTAAAATATAAATGAAGGAAACTTTTTTTTTAGTTTTGGACAGAATGGAGAAGGAATAGAACACCCTGTTAGATTTTTATTGCTACCTCTGCCCCCCATTAGGGAGGTATCACTCTTTCTATTTGTCTGTTTACCCATCAAAAGAGAAAGTAAAAGAAAATCCAACAATTTGGGTTGTTCACAGAATAGTAACAAAGGGGAAATCTTCCAATGGGGACTAGATACTGTATGTATGTTTCATTACGATTAATTTTTCAGATGAAAATATGACTTTCGGAAATTCAGATGTATCTGAATTTCTGAATGGACATTTTAATGAATTTCAACAAATCTGAAAAAAAATTATAATGAAATTAACAAATGCACGATTTGAATTTGTTTCATTTGGATTCATTGTGAGCAGCTGGCTGTTAAAGTTATACTAAAGGCATATTTAAAAAAAAAAATTTACAAACATGTCATACTTACCTGCTCTGTGCAATGCTTTTTGTACAGAGCAGCCCTGATCCTACTCTTTTTGGGTCCCCTCCCTTCTGTCGGGTGCCCCTATGGGGGCACCCAAGCAGGCATGCTCTCTTGCTTGCCACTGTTCCCTGTGTCCATTCACACACAGACCTGTGGCCCGGCCTCACCCCCTCTATTTTTATTGGCTCATTGGCTGTGATTGACAGCAGCAGGAGCCAATGGTTCCTGCTGTTGTCTCAGCCAATGAGGAGAGGGAATCCCAGGATAGCCAAGACTATAGTGCACATCGTTGGATTGAGAGGGGGATTAGGTGAGTATTAGGGGGTACTGGGGGGGGGACACTACACAGAGAAGGCTTTTTACCTTCATGTATAGAATGCATGAAGGTAAAAAAAAAACCTTCAGTCTTTACAACCACTTTAAGGAGCAGGCAGCTGCTGCCTCCTTAACCCCTTGGCGCCGGCGCCTTCCGGCCCTTTAAGGGTTTTCGGGTCATCTGTCCACTGTGATGCGCTGTCAAATGATCGGGAAAGGTCCCGATTGAAAGAGGAGTTAGGGAATTTTGAGTGAGTACCGGACATGTGCGCTGGGAGCGCGCAGGGCGCACGCTCTCACAGCACATATGTTTTTTCTTAATCATACGCAAATGTGCGGCCGTTTGGCATCAAGGCCCAGATGCTGGGAGGCCGCACATTTGCGTGCGGCCGGTGCCAAGAGGTTAACAACCATGACTCATCTGCTGTCAGTGGGATTCCTCGCTGACAGCAGAATGTGAACAAAAAAAATGCCGGCATGAATTAAAAAATTTTTTTTAAACAACATGGGGGTCCACCCTAATCCTTACAAGGCCCTTTGGGTCTGGTATGGATTTTGCTGGGAATTCCACACCAAAATGTAAAAAATAAAAAAAAATTGCCTAAGGTTTCCTCCTGCCCAAAAGGAGGGGACAAGCGAGTCCCCCCCAAACCATTCCAGGCCCATGTGAATGATTATTGGGTACATCATACCCCTACTCATTCACCAAGAAATGTTAAATAGGAAGTAACACAAAGACGGTTTTTCACAAGTTCTTTATTAAAAAATAAATAAATCTAATCACGATGAACAGTCAATCACAATGAATGACGAACCACATAAAAAAAACATAAAAACCTGCTACCTGCTGAATACAACCAGTCCTGACGAGAGACACTTGCTGAATGACAGCTGCCTGTGACATCACCAGGTGTCCCTGCCCCTGTTTCCATACTCATTCACATGGGGGGCTGGGATCTGGGGGCCTTCTTTTAAAAGCAGGTTTTTAGATTCTGATAGTCCCCTGTACCCCCAAAGGCACGGAACCAGGGTTGTGGGGAATATGCCCTTGTCCTCATCAACATGGGGACAATGTTCTTTGAGGAGGAGCCCCCTCCTCCATATGCACCCTCCATGTTGAGGGCATGTGGCCTGGTGTGGTTTCAGGGGGCTCTCGTTTGTCCTCTCCTGGTCTGCATGCTTGAATAAGGGTCTGATATGGGGGAACCCCGAGCCATTTTTACAAAATTTTGGTGTGGGGTTTCCTCAAAATTCATACCAGACCAAAAGGCCTGGTAAGGATTGGAGGGACCCCCACGCTGTTTTTGTAAGAATTTTTTTTAACCACTTGCCCTCCAGAGGATTTACCCCCCTTAATGACCATGCCTCTTTTTGCTACTCGGCGCTGCACTAATTCAACTGATAATTGTGCAGTCATGCAATGCTGCACCCAAACAAAATTTACGTCCATTTTTCACACAAATAGAGCTTTCTTTTGGTGGTATTTGATCACCTGTGTGCATTTTATTTTTCGTGCTATAAACAAAAAAAGACCAAATATTTTGAAGAAAAACTATATTTTTTACTTTCGGCTATAAAAATATATATAGTATACTCAATTAGTTATAAATTTAGGCCAAAATATATTCTGCTACATGTTTTTGGTAAAAAAAAAAAAATCCCAATAAGTGTATATTGATTACTTTGTGTGAAAGTTATAGCGTTTACAAACTATGGTATAGATACTGCAATTTACGCCATTTTTTGCTATACAGCACTGCACTAGTTTAACTGACAATTGCGCGGTCATGCAGTATGGTACATAAATAAAATGTTTGTCCTTTTATTCACACAAATAGATCTTTCTTTTGGTAGTATTTGATCACCTGTGCGCTTTTTATTTTTGGCTCTATAAACCAAAATTTTTGAGAGAAAAATTAAAAAAAAAAATATTTTCTCTCATTTCTGTCATAAAAAATATCCAAAAAAAATGAAAATTTCATCATAAATTTAGGCCAAAATGTATTCTGCTTTACGTTTTTGGTTAAAAAATCCCAATAAGTGTATATTGATTGCTTTGTGTGAAAGCTATAGCATCTACAAAACTATGGTATAGATCATGGAATTTACACAGCTTTTACTTTCTAACTGCCCATCACATTTCTTGAGGTGCTAAAATACCAAGATAGTACAAACACCCTAAAATGACCCCTTTTCATAAATTAGACACCCTAAGCTATCTTCTGAGAGGCATATTGAGTCCATGGAAGATTTATTTTTTTTCTACAAGTTTTTGGAAAATGACAAAAAAATTTTTTTTTTACACACAGTTGTCATTTAAATTATATATTTCTCACACAAGCCATGGGTATATGTGGAATTACACCCCAAAATACATTCTGCTACGTCTACCGAGTATGGGGATACCACATGTGTGAGACTTTTTGGGAGCCTAGCCACATACAGGAGCCTGAAACCCAATGACCACTTTGAAAGCCTGAAAGTCAGTAACTTCCTCATTTCACTTCCTCACTACCTATCACAGTTTTGAAGGCCCTGAAATGCCAGGATAGCACCAAACCCCCAAAATGACCCCTTTTTGGAAAGTAGACATCCAGGGAATTTAAAAAGAGGCATGGTGAGCAGGGGTGGACTAACCATTTGGAAACTCGGGCACTGCCCGAGGGCCCGGGGTCAGTAGGGGCCCCCATGACATGCCCCAGGTACCTTTTTCATAGGCTTTTTTGAGTTTGGGCAAGGACACAGGGGCCCCATGATCCCCTATTGCCCGGGGGCCCCATGAGTTGTCAGTCCGCCCCTGATGGTGAGTATTTTGCAGATCTCATTTATTCTCACAAAGTTTTGAAATATAAAAAACAAGAAAAGAAAAAATATGTTTTTTTTCTTCATTTTCAAAAAACTTGTGGCAAACAAACGAGATGTGAAAAATACTCACCATGCTTCTTTTCAAATTCCTTGGGGTGTCTACTTTCCAAAAAGGGGTAATTTGGGGGAGTTTGGTGCTATCCTGGCCTTTCCGGGCCTCCGAAACTGTGATAGGTAGTCTGGAAGTGTAATGAGGAAATAAAGCCCTTTAAAAGCCTGAAGGTGCTTATTGGATTTTGGGGTCCTGTACTTGGCTAGACTGCCAAAAACGTCTCTCACATGTGGTACCCCATACTTGGAGAAGTAGCAGAATTGTATTTTGGGGAGTAATTCCACATATAACCATGGTATGTGTGAGCAACAAATCATTTAAGTGACAATTTTGTGTGTAAAAAAAACCCCAAAACTGTTTTTTTTGTCATTTTCCAAAAACTTGTGGTAGAAAAATAAATTCTTCTATTGATTCAACATGCCTCTCAGCAAATAGTTTGGGGTGTCTACTTTCCAGAAAGGGATCATTTTGGTGGGTGGGGGCATTTTATGCCCAGCATTAGAAGTTTATGCCACACATCACTTACTCTTTTAACCACCTGAAGATCAAGCCTTTTTCTGACACAGTTGTTGTTCACATAAAAAAAAAAATCGGTATTTTTTGCTAGGAAATTAATATTTACACCCCCCAAACATTATATTTTTTTAAAGCAAACACCCTAGTGAATAAAATGTTGTGTGCTGCAATTTGTCACATAGTACTTGTGCAGCGATTTTACACAAACGCAATTTTAAAAAAAAAAAATACACTTTTTTTTACTTTTAATGCACAAAAACACAGTATATTGGCCAATTATTTGGTAACATTTAAAAGATGATGGTATGCCGAGTAAATAGATACCAAACATGACATGCTTTAAAACTGAGCATGCCCCATGCAATGGTGACAATCGGCATACATTTTTAATATCCATAGGCAACATTTTAAAAGCCTTTACAAACGACCAATTTAGATTTACAGAAGAGGTCTAGAGCTAGATCTTGCCCTTGATCTGACTTTCACGGGGATACCTCACATGCATGGTGCAACTGCTGTTTACATATCATCACAGGGTCAACGCTCATGCACACAGGTGCGAGTGCGCGGGGGGGGTGGGGTGATTTTTTTATTTTTATTTTTTTATTATTTTTTACACTGTCCCTTTCATTTTTTTTTATCACTTTTAATGCTATCACAGGAATGCAAATATTCCCTATAACATCAATGGGCATTGTCATATATTCTTTTTTGAGAAATCTGGGGTCTATCAGACTCTGGATATCTCCTCTGCCCCTTACATCATCTAATCGAACCAAGATCGGTGTGATCAGATGCTTTCCCAATTTACAAATGGCGCTGTTTATATCCTGCAAAACTGAAGTGATGGAATGCTTGTAGCTTCCGATTTCTTAGGCTATAGAGATGATTGGCACCATTCTGGTCTCCAATCAGCTCTATGGTCAGCTGGCAGAAACACCGACTGC
The DNA here is from genome assembly GCA_951230385.1 of Staurois parvus. Classification (NCBI taxonomy): domain Eukaryota; kingdom Metazoa; phylum Chordata; class Amphibia; order Anura; family Ranidae; genus Staurois; species Staurois parvus. The sequence goes on along the minus strand of CATNWA010001398.1, from coordinate 105,377 downwards.
ATTTTCAGGTTCCCCCGATGGCACGGGACTGCCTGAGAAGGCCGTGGAAGGCAGCGGGGGGGGGGGGGGGGGCATCATCTCCCGCTGCTTGTAAAAGCAATCCTGCAGCTAATTAGACACTAGGATTGCTTTTACATGAAATTGTACCAAGATGATGCCTGCAGCTGTAGGCATCATCCTGTATAACCATTCAAAGTCCAGTGATGTACCAGTACGTTGCTGGTCCTTGTTGGGTATATATGCTATGTTCTTTTTATTTTTGTATGCAGCCTGTGGGCTGAATGAAAAAAAAAAAGTAGAAATCTCTGCCAGAAAAAGTGTGTGGTATTCCTACCATTAGAATTTACCGCCCTGCATCCACCCATTTCTAATGTTGGGCACACATTAGGTCACACTGTGCCACATGCGCCAGTTCCAAGATTGTACAAATGTCTAAATAGTGGCACGCTTGAATAAAAATTTGTCCACGTATAAGTGGTACACCATATGGAAAAAGGATGACACCAAGTCCCAAACTATCTTGCCACTGCTACCCATGTAGTCTGGGCATATGGGGGCTCCACGTGACTATCTTTTCCCTCGTAAATCTGAAATTTATATGTATAGCCTGTTGCCCTCTCACAGGTCTTCTACATCTTGACCCCTTATCTGGCACACTTGCTGGGGAGAAATTTTGAATGCAAGGTGGCCAGAAAAATTAATGAGGGACTCATCAACGCAGATGTTTTGCTGGGGAGTATAGACATCTGCAAATTTTTGGTTAAGGTGATATATGAGGGGCTAATATTTGTGGAGCCAGTCAAATTCAGGGTTACCCCAAGGATGACAGAATGTATTATTGTTGAAATGCATATAAAAACACATTATACTCTCATGTCTATGCCTGGCCATGGCAGCAGAGAACATGAGCATATGATGAATCGGGTCTGTGGACCAATACAACTGCAATTCATTTTTTTAGTAATGCCCATGTTGAGGGTTAGGCCCCAAAAAAATGTAAATTCGGAAACCGTAATGAGCTTCCATGCGAATGGTTTGGCAAGGTTTGAATTTGGGTTGGCGGCGATAAATTGTTGCGCATATAAATTGCTTTGATCCACAATCAATGCATACAGATCTTCCGTGAAAAAAAGGCTCGAAAAAATCAAGGGGAGTAGTTACATTTGCTGCTTCCACCTGAATTCTATGTTGGGCAGTGAATGGGGGAAGTACGGGTGTGCTGCAGAAATTTGTGGGCTGCCAATCGGGATTTGCAAGCACATCCGGAAGGATACTAGGGGCTCTACGAGCCTGTGTGCAAATTCTTGGTGGTTGGGGACAATACTTGTGCTAGCCACCGCACCAGCTTGTGGACTTGCACTTATGGGACTCGCCACATCAGCAAGTCATACTGCAGTGCTGGTATTAAATATTATTATTATACAGGGATTTATATAGCGCGAACAGTTTGTTCAGCACTTTACAATATAACAGGAGACAATACAGCACCAATACAGTTCAATACAAGAGGGTAAGAGGGCCTGATCCTGGGAGCTTACAATCTAAAAGGTATGTGAAAGACCAAGATGAACTAGGCTGCTGGTGCTCGCCAGTTCACCAAAGGTAGCGTGGCACTAGTACTGGCACTCTTCTGCATATGATAGTCATCAAAATTTACCGACAAGTGCTAATAGAGATCAGGCCTGATTCTGCAAACACTGCGGTTTTGTGTGCAATGTATCAAGTGATAGTGACCTACTGACACTGCACTTGATGGGGGAGAAGGGGGGGTAAGCATAAAGGCTAAAAGCAGGTGCTGGCAGGTTCCGGGGCTGATCCCGCTAAATCTGCTGCATTTTTTGGGGACTCTATACTAATGTGAACGCTGGTATAGTGCTAATCTGATCAAAGATATTGATCCGTTCAGGCACTATACTAGCAATGGAGGTTTATTGTGTATGAGCGTCTTCCTGGCAATCAAGGGGTTAAACATGATGATTGGTGTACTGATGGGGCAATTTGATGCTATCTGGAAGGGCGTGAAAACCACGGGAGCATGAATCGCATATATATATATGTGATTTTTGCGCACCCGTTGCCGCCCTGTAGCAGTATTTCTGCTATAGGGCGGTCAGGAAGCGGTTACACAGAAACGGTTTGTGTTTACAGTGCTGGGTTAATTTAATTGACAATTGCATGGTCATCATCGCTGCATCGCTGCACCCAAATGAAATTTACATTATTTTTTTTTTCCCACGAATTGAGCTTTCTTTCGGTGGTATTTGATCGCCTGTGCGGTTTTTATTTTTATTTTTTGTTGTGCGGTGCTATAAAAAAAAAAAGACAGACAATTTTGAGAAAAAAAATATTTTGGACTTTTTGCTATAAAAACAAGTCCAGTAAAAAAACTGAAAAAATCTAATTTTGTCATAAATTTCAGCCAAAATGTATTCTGCTACATGTCTTTGCTAAAAAAAAATCCCAATACGTGTAAATTAATTGGGTTTACGTGAAAGTTATAGCTGTCAGCGTCTACAAATGGCAGTATAGATACTGGGATTTTTAATTTTTTTTAAAACTAATAATGGCGGCAATCAACGACTTATTGGTGGCGATCAGTGACTTATGGCAGCGATCAGTGACTTATGTCGGACTGTGGGACTGCGGCAGACATTCTGATGCTGGGAGGGAACTGACTTGGGGTCACTGACATCCCCAGTGACACCAATACAGTGATAAGTGCAAAAAAACCCCACTTACACTGTACTAATGGCACTGGGGAGGAAGGGGTTAACATTTTATAGGCAATCAAAGGGTTAACTGTGTGAGGGGAGTGTTTTTACTAGGGGGCGGGGGGGTGTGCTTCAGAGGAACACACTGAACTCCGCTCTGCTCTCAGGAACAGTGTGATGGAAACTGACAGGGAGAGCTGCAGTTTAAAACACTGCAGCCTTCCTGTCACTGTTTGCCAGTAATCGCCAGGCTCCGGCGGTTAATCACCCTGTCGGGACCCAGTGATTGACACCCTCGGCTGTGATCGGCGGCATGGATGGAGCGGTCATGCGCCTTACGAGCTCCCCTACCCTTTTTGCAAAATCATGTATATATACGTGATTTTGTGAAGCGGTGCCGCCCTGCCACAGTATATGAACTGTGGCTGGTCGGCAACCGGTGTAAAACTGAGATAGGATGATACGAAAGAAAGACGCAGTTTGGGATCTATCAAAAGTGGTTTTTAGAAAGGAAAATAGTGACATGGTCATGGGTGGCCAAGGCTCACTGATGCATGTGGGCAGCGAAGGCTGGCCCATGTAGCCAGACACAATGGAAGAGCTAATGTAGTTCAAGTTGCTGAGATAGATAATACTGGTTCTGACAGAAAGCTGTCAGAACAAACAGCACATCACAGTCTGTTGTGTATGGGGCTGTGTAGCTGCAGACCAGCCAGTGTGCCCATGCTGACCCATGTCCATAGCCAAAGCGCCTACAATGGCCATGTGAGCACCAGAACTGGACCACTGAGCAATGAAAGAAGGTGTCTTTGAGGTGTTGACTTGGCCTCCAAATTTATCCACATCTCAATCCAATCAAGCATCTGTGGGATGTGCTGGAAAAACATGTTCAATCCAGGGAGGCCCCACCTCGCAACATACAGGACTTAAAGCATCAGCTACTAACTGCTTGGTGACAGATACCACAGCATACCTTCAGAGGTCTAGTGGTGTTCAAGCCTCAAGGCAGCAAAAGGGGGACCTACTTAATATCTGGTGGGTGGACATATTATGATGGGTGGTCATAATGTTATAGCTGATTGATGAGTGTGTGTCTATACATGTGCATCTCTCTGGGGAATTTGTAACAGACAATTATAAAATGCTCCACTAAATGTTACCTCTCTGGTTTTACAAAAATACTAGACAACTCTGCTAGACCTACTGATGTGAATGTGCAATATACACTCATCAGCCACTTTATTAGATACATCTATTCAATTGCTTAGTAACACAAATTGCTAATCAGCCAATCAAATGGCAGCAACTCAATGCATTTAGGCATCTAGATGTTTTGAAGATGACTTGCTGAAGTTCAAACTGAGCATCAGAATGGGAAGAAAGTGGACTTAATTGACTTTGAACGTGGGCACGGTTGTTGGTGCCAGATGGGCTTATCAGAGTATTTCAAAAACTGCTGATCTACTGGAATTTTTCACGCACAACCATCTCTAGGGTTTACAGAGAATGGTCTGAGAAAGAGAAAATATCCAGTGAGCAGCAGTTGTGTGGACGAAAATGCCTTGTTGATGTCAGAGTTATAGAAAAATGAGCGGACTGATTTGAGATTATAGAAACCTAACAGAAACTCAAATAACCATTTGTTACAACCAAGTATGCAGAATACCATCTCTGAATGCACAACACGTCAAATATTGAAGCAGATGGGCTACAGCAGCAGAAGACCGCATTGGGTGCCAGTGTACCCATCCTCTGATGGCTACTATAGCAGGATAATGCACCATGTCACAAAAGCTCAAATCATCTCAAACTGGTTTCTTGAACATGACAATGCATTCACTGTACTCCAATGGCCTTCACAGTCACCAGATCTCATTCCAATAGAGCACCTTTGGAATGTGGTGGATTGGAAGATTCATATGATGGATGTGCAGCAGCCGACAAATCTGCAGCAACTGTGTGATGCTATCATCTCAATATGGACCAAAATCTCTGAAGAATGTTTCAAAACTTTGTTGACAACTTGTTCAATCTATGCCACGTAGATTTAATGCAGTTATGAAAACAAAAGGGGGGTCCAACCCGGTACTAGCAAGGTGTACCTAATAAAGTGGCTGATGAGTGTATATACAGTAATGTAACACTCTGCTATTTTTCAGACTGCAGGATGTTAAAGGAGACACAAAGTGGCACACACTATGGTGAAAAGCTTTATGGATTTTGAAGGGCTGAACCTCAGGACTTTGTTGGAAGGCAGCAAATTAGGGGACTACATTTCCCAGAGTAGCTGGTGTGTGGATTTGGGCATAAAATTGTAGAAGAGGGGCAGGAAGTGAGCTGGGAGAGCTAAAAGGAAGGTGTGAGGAGAAAGCTGTGTGGAACACCAGAGGACCGGACCATTAGCATTCCTAATTAAAGAGCTTTTTTTCCCTGCCTCAGACTTGAACCTTTTTATCAGCTTCTGAGGGCCCAAAGTAAACTAGCATTACTCTTTAATCGTTTTCCTTTGCTCAGTGGGGACAGAAACATCTCAGAGCTGAGGCCTTTGGTTAAATTCTGAATTGCAGGACGTCCAAAACTGATTGAGATTTTTGCTATATGCATTGACCTTTGAGTAAAGTAACTTAGAGTGATAACTCTTATATTATATGCACGCCTGTAATTTTGTGCTGCTTTACTGTGGACATACTCAGCTCTAATATAAACAAAATATCAGTTCATTCTAACTTGTGTTTGAGTCTATTTTCTGGTAATATTGAGAGAGTTTACTGAGGCCAGAGGTGTACGGTGGTGGCAGCAGAGGTTGGGCTTTCAGAGTGGGGTCAAAAGCGACAGGAAGGCTGAAAATAACTCAGCGACCCCTAAGGGGGGTAGTGCTACATATATATTGTATGTAAAGCTCTGCGCAAATTGTCGGAGCTATATAAATACCTGTAATAAGTAATAATAATTCTTCCTGCATTCACTACTTCCAAATATCATAATATCAAATAAAATACGTTAAAATGAATTGCAGCACTATGTAAATATTAACGGCTTTAGGATCACCCACAGTATATTTACTGCTTCAGGGAGGCCCCTGTGCGCAGGATCACATATATATGTAATACTCCATTTCTGGGTATGAGCCGATTGTGACCCCACGTGTCAACCACCGGGTCCCAGCCGGTGATTACCGCCGGCGCATGGTGATTACCAGCGATTACCGACAGGGAGGAGGGCTGCATTGTTTACCAACAGTCCTCCTCCCTGTCGGTTTGGGCACACTGGTCTGGATGGCTGAGCAGAGCCATCCAGAGCAGTGTGCTTATAGTGAAGCAAACACACCCCACCCCCCACTAGTAAAACACTCCCATCATACAGTTAACCCTTTGATTGCCCCTCATGTTAATCCCTTCCTGCCCAGTGCCGTTAGTATAGTGTCAATAATTTATTTTAGCACTGATCACTGTATTGGTGTCACTGGGGATGTCAGTGACACCAAGTCAGTTCACCCCAGTGTCAGAATGTGCCCGCCGCAGCCCTGCTATAAGTCGCTGATTGCGGCCATAAGTCGCTGATCGCTGCTATTATTAGTATTAAAAAAAAATTAATTCCAGTATATTTACCGCCATTTGTAAACGCTATACCTTTCACGTAAACCAATTGATTTACACTTATTGGGATTTTTCTTTAGCAAAGACATGTTGCAGAATACATTTTGGCCTAAATTTATGATGAAATTTGATTTTAAAGTCCAAAATAATGTTTTTTTTTTAAAAATTGTCGGTATATTTTTTTTTGTATAGCGCAAAAAATAAAAACGGCAAAGGTGATCAAATATCACCAAAAGAAAGCTCAATTTGTGGGAAAAAAAGGCCGTAAATTTAATTTGGGTGCAGAATTGCATGACTGCACAATTGTCAGTTAAAGTAACAGTGCCGTAACGCAAACCGCTTCTTTAACTGCTTCCTGGCCACCCTATAGCAGAAATACTACTACAGGGCGGCACGGGTGCGCAAAATCACGTATATATCCGTGATTTGCACACCAGTGGTTTTCACGCCCCTCCCAGATAGCTTCAGATTGTCAGTACACCAGTAATCACATTTAACCCCTTGATTGCCAGGAACACGCTCATACACAATAAACCTCCATTGCTGGTATAGTGTCTGATCGGATCAATATCTTTGATCAGATCAGCACTATACTAGCGTTCACATTAGTATAGTGTCCCCAAAAACACAGCGTGGTGAGCACAAAAATTCAGCCCCTCATAAATCACCTTAACTAAAAATTTGCAGATGTCTATACTGCCCAGCAAAACATCTGCGTTGATGAGTCCCTCATTAATTTTTTCTGGCCGCCTTGCATTCAAACAATTTCTCCCCAGCAAGCGTGCCAGATATGGGGGTCAAGATGTAGAAGACCTGTGAGAGGGCAACAGGCTATACATATAAAATTTCAGATTTACGAGGGAAAAGATAGTCACGTGGAGCCCCCGGATGCCCAGACTACATGGGTAGCAGTGGCAAGATAGTTTGGGACTTGGTGTCATCCTTTTTCCATATGGGGTACCACTTAAACGTGGACAATTTTTATTCAAGCGTGCCACTATTTAAGACATTTGTACAATCTTGGAACTGGCGCATGTGGCACCGTGCGACCTAATGTGTGTGCCCACCATTAGAAGTGGGTGGATGCAGGGCAGTATATTCTAATGGTGGAAATACCACACACTTTTTTCTGGCAGAGATTTCTTCTCTTTTTTTCATTCAGCCCACTGGCTGCATACAAAAAAAAAAAAAAAAAAAAAAAAAAAAGAACATAGCATATATACCCAACAAGGACCAGCAACGTACTGGTACATCACTGGACTTTGAATGGTAATACCAGGATGATGCTTACAGCTGAAGGCATCATCCTGTTATAATTTCATGTAAAAGCAATCCTAGTGTCTAATTAGCTGCAGGATTGCTTTTACAAGCAGTGGGAGATGATGCCCCCGCTACCTTCTACAGCCTTCTCAGGCAGTCCCGTGCCATCGGGGAACCTGAGAATGCAGCGGTGTTTCTGCCAGCTGACCATAGAGCAGATTGGAGACCTGAATGGTGCCAATCATCTCTATAGTCTAAGAAATCGGAAGCTACGAGCATTTCATCACTTCAGTTTTGCAGGATATAAACAGCGCCATTTGTAAATTGGGAAAGCATCTGATCACACCGCTCTGGTTTGATTAGATAATGTAAGGGCAGAGAGAGATTTAAAGTCTGATAGACTGCAGATTTCTCCAGAAAAGAATATATGACAATGCCCATTGAAGTTATAGGGGATATTTGCATTTCCTGTGATAGCATTAAAAGTGATCAAAAAAAAATGAAAGGTAGAGTGTAAAAATAATTTAAAAAATCAAAATAATGTAAAAAAAAAATCTCGCCCCCTTCACCTGTGCACACCTGTGTGCACAAGCGTTGACCCTGTGCCGGCATGTCAACAGCGGCTGCACCATGCATGTGAGGTATCACCGCGAATGTCAGATCAAGGGCAGTAATTCTAACACTAGACCTCCTCTGTAAATCTAAAATGTTAGCTTGTAAAGGCTTTTATAACGTTGCCTATGGATATTAAAATTGTAAGCAGTTTGTCGCCATTGCACGGGGGCATGCGCACATTTAGATTATGTCATGTTTTGGTATCTATTTACTTGGCATACCATCATCTTTTATATCTTACCAAATAATTGGCCAATATATTGTGTTTTTGTGCATTAAAAGTAAAAAAAGTGTATTTTTTTTTAATTTGCTTTTGAAATATCACTGTGTGAGTACTATGTGACATAAAAAATTGTAGCACTCACCATTTTATTCACTAGGGTGTCTGCTTTAAAAAAATATATAATATTTGGGGGTTTAAATTAATTTCCTAGCAAAAAATACTGATTTTTTTTTTTTTCATGTGAACAAAGTGTCAGAAAAGGGTTGATCTTCAGGTGGTTGGAAGAGTGAGTGATGTGTGGCTTAAACCTCTAATGCTGGGCATAAAAATGCCCCCACCCCCCAAAAATACCCCTTTTTGGAAAGTAGACACCCCAAACATTTTCTGAGAGGCATGTTGAATCAATAGAAGAATTTATTTTTTTTAACCCACAGGTTTTTGGAAAATTACAATTTTTTTTTTTTTTACACAAAATTGTCACTTAAATGATTTATTGCTCATACATGCCATGGCTATATGTGGAATTACTCCCCAAAATACATTCTGCTACTTCTCCCAAGTATGATGGTACCACATGTGAGAGAAGTTGTTGACAGTCTAGCCAAGTACAGGACCCCAAAATCCAATAATTACCTTCAGGCTTTTAAAGGGCTTTATTTCCTCATTACACTTCCTTACTACCTATCACAGTTTCAGAGGCCATGAAATGCCAGGATAGCACCAAACCCCCCCAAATAATCCCTTTTTCGAAAGTAGACACCCCAAGGAATTTGATAAGAAGCATGGTGAGTATTTTGCAGATCTCATTTGTTGCCACAAGTTTTTGGAAAATTAAGATAAAAACAAAAATACATTTTTTCTTTTTTTCTTTTATATTTCAAAACCTTGTTAGAAAAAATGAGATCTGCAAAATACTCACCATGTATGTGGCTAGGCTCCCAAAAAGTCTCACACACGTGGTATCCCCATACTCGGTAGAAGTAGCAGAATGTATTTTGGGGGTGTAATTCCACATATACCCATGGCTTGTGCGCGAAATAAATAATTTTAAATGACAACTTTGTGTAAAAAAATATATATATATTTTTTGTCATTTTCCAGAAACTTGTGGAAAAAAATAAATCTTCCATGGACTCAATATGCCTCTCAGCAGATAGCTTAGGGTGTCTACTTTCCGAAAAGGGGTCATTTGGGGGTGTTTGTACTATCCTGGTATTTTAGCACCTCAAGAAATGTGATAAGCAGTCAGAAAGTATAAGCTGTGTAAATTCCATTATCTATACCATAGTTTGTAGACAGTATAACTTTGACACAAAGCAATCAATATACACTTATTGGGATTTTTTAACCAAAAACATGTAGCAGAATACATTTTGGCCTAAATTTATGACAAAATTTTAGTTTTGTTGGATATTTTTTTATGACCAAATGAGAAAATAGTTTTTTTCATAAATTTTTTTTTCTTCAAATTTTTTTGTTTATAGCGCCAAAAAATAAAAAGCGCACAGGTGATCAAATACCACCAAAAGATAGCTCTATTTGTGTGAAAAAGGAAATAAATTTAATTGATGTACTGTATTGATTGACCGCGCAATTGTCTGTTAAACTAGTGCAGCGCTGTCTAGCAAAAAAATGGCGTAAATTTCAGTATCTATAACATAGTTGGAGACGCTATAAAGTTCACACAAAGCAATCAATATACACCTATTGGGATTTTTTTTTACCAAAAAACATGTAGCAGAACAAATTTTGGCCTAAATTTATAATTAACTTTGAGTTTACTATATATTTTTTATAGCCGAAAGTAAAAAAATATTGTTTTTCTTCAAAATTTTCGGTCTTTTTTTGTTTATAGCGTAAAAAAAATAAAAAGCGCACAGGTGATCAAATACCACCGAAAGAAAGCTCTATTTGTGTGAAAAAAAGGACGTAAATTTTGTTTGGGTATAGCATTGCATGACCTCGCAATTATCAGTTGAATTAGTGCAGTGCCTCAGGAGGGCAAGTGGTTAAAGGTGACATGATGTTTATTAATCTTATGATTCAAAGGTCCATTCAAAAAAAGTGAAAGTGTGTCCACAAGGAATATGGTGAAGGTTACTGGATTTGGCATTTAAAAAATTTGCACTTCACAAAAACTTAAGAAGGTGTGTATTGCGGGCACACAACTGATAACACTTTTGGATTTCCTCTTTACTGCTATTGGGTCACAAGATTATTGTCATTTTGCATATGAATTTATTTGTATTTGGTGGATATTTTATATTCTTTATGATTCACTATAATGATTTTTATTTTTCTGGTAGCACATACAGAGAGATATTTATCACATTTAATTACATATTGTGTGCATTTTAGTATTTGCACTAGTACATGGAGACAAATCATATGCACCTTGTTGCATTGCACAGTTGTTTAGTGTGACACATTTTATATACCTTTTAGAATTATAGAGATGTATTGAATATAATTACTTTTTATTTTGCCCAGACATACACAATGGGTGGGTGGCTGCATTTTACTTCACCCCATCTGGTTGAGACTTGATTTTCAAATAGGAGTCCCAGCTTTGTTTAAAAAAAACCCTATTAATCAGTATATGCTGATAGGAGGAGAGAGCAGGCTGACAGAGAAATTAGCTCACTAGTCTGCTGCTGCTCCTTTTACTGTCCAGTCATAGGTTGGGGGAGGGACAAGACCTGTGGTACTAAACTGCACTGGGGAAAAATTTGGTCTTCAGCCTTGCCAGACTAAGTTGTGCTGTGCGACAGAGCTGTGTTAATCTAAGAACAGAAATACAAATCCTTTGCAGCTAAAGCAGACCCCGTATATGCATTTTACTTTTGTTTAGCTTTTTGTCTAGTATTCAGCTCTAATTTTTATCAAAGCTGGATTTTCCTCTAAGACCAATAACCCGAAAACACTCTATTGTTCATCACCTAACAAGAGGTGTAGGAAGATATTATAGTTCTGTCCACTTATGGGTTCAATTGCTTCACAGGGCCTTAGTAGGCAACAGTACTACACCTATCATTGTATTCCTTCAACTCGCAGTATATTATGCTTGAAATTATGCATAATATACAGTGGGGATCGAAAGTTTGGGCACCCCAGCTAAAAATTTGTATTACTGTGCATAAAGAAGCCAAGGAAAGATGGAAAAATCTCCAAAAGGCATCAAATTACAGATTAGACATTCTTATAATATGTCAACAAAAGTTAGATTTTATTTCCATCATTTACACTTTCAAAATAACAGAAAACAAAAAAATGGCGTCTGCAAAAGTTTGGGCACCCTGCAGAATTTATAGCATGCACTGCCCCCTTTGCAAAGCTGAGACCTGCCAGTGTCATGGATTGTTCTCAATCATCATCTGGGAAGACCAGGTTATGTCAATCTCAAAGGTTTTAAATGCCCAGACTCATCTGACCTTGCCCCAACAATCAGCACCATGGGTTCTTCTAAGCAGTTGTCTAGAAAACTGAAACTGTAAATAGTTGACGCTCACAAAGCTGGAGAAGGCTATAAGAAGATAGCAAAGCGTTTTCAGATGTCAATATCCTCTGTTCGGAATGTAATTAAGAAATGGCAGTCATCAGGAACAGTGGAAGTTAAAGCAAGATCTGGAAGACCAAGAAAAATATCAGACAGAACAGCTCACAGGATTGTGAGAAAAACAATTCAAAACCCACGTTTGACTGCACGATCCCTCCAGAAAGATCTGGCAGACACTGGAGTTGTGGTACACTATTCCACTATAAAGAGATACTTGTACAAATATGGTCTTCATGGAAGAGTCATCAGAAGAAAACCTCTTCTACGTCCTCACCACAAAAATCAATGTTTGAACTTTGCAAAGGAACATATAGACAAGCCTGATGCATTTTGGAAACAAGTTCTGTGGACCGATGAGGTTAAAATTGAACTTTTTGGCCGGAATGAGCAAAGGTACCTTTGGAGAAGAAGGGGCACAGAATTTAATGAAAAGAACCTCTGTCCAACTGTTAAGCATGGGGTTGGATCAATCATGCTTTGGGGTTGTGTTGCAGCCAGTGGCACAGGGAAACATCTCACGAGTAGAAGGAAAAATGGATTCAATAAAATTTCAGCAAATTTTGGATGGTAACTTGATGCCATCTGTGAAAAAGCTGAAGTTAAAGAGAGGATGGCTTCTACAAATGGATAATGATCCCAAACACATCTCGAAATCCATGGGGGATTACATCAAGAGGCGTAAACTGAAGGTTTTGCAATGGCCTTCACAATCTCCTGACCTCAACATAATTGAAAATCTATGGATAGACCTTAAAAGAGCAGTGCGTGACAGACACCCCCAGAAATCTCAAAGAACTGGAAGACTTTTGTAAGGAAGAATGGGCAAAGATACCTCAAACAAGAATTGAAAGACTCTTGGCTGGCGACAAAAAGCGTTTACAAGCTGTGATACTTGCCAAAGGGGGCAGTACAAGATATTAACTCTGCAGGGTGCCCAAACTTTTGAAGACGCCATTTTTTTGTTTCTATTATTTTGAAAGTGTAAATGATGGAAATAAAATCTAACTTTTGTTGACATATTATAAGAATGTCTAATCTGTAATTTGATGCCTTTTGGAGATTTTTCCATCTTTCCTTGGCTTCTTTATGCACATTAATACAAATTTTTAGCTGGGGTGCCCAAACTTTCGATCCCCACTGTATGTGCCAGGATAAGTAGGTGTACTGCATGGCAGAAAAATTTCTTTGCATGTCCCCTGAAATTTGTAACATGATATCACATCACATGACTGACTGAAGGTGATATTTTAACTCAGAGGTGATGGAGTTATGCCTGCACTGCTGAGTTGGACACCACTATCCAATACGTAAGTGGATATTGTTGTTTTCATTAAAACATTATTTGCTGCTGACACCTCTTTGTACTGCCTTCCAGTTTTTAACCAAATACACTGTAATTTTAAGCCACATGGTGAGTCAAATATTTACCTGTTCAGCAGACGCCATCAGTTCTGGAGAAACTCTTGTTTGATCCTGGGATTCCAAGGAGTTTTGCACCACCAGAATGTTAACAGATTGTTGGTTCTGAATCAAGAGAGAAGCATAGAGATCATTGGAGCATATTTTGACATAGAAGACTATTGTAAGGATCTGTTGCAGTATACTATTAGCTGCTAACATCACAGTGTTATGTATGATTATATATTAATACTTTCTGTCTTGGAGAGGCTTTGAAAACTCCAGAAGGAGGAAGTGAAGAGAGAGACAGAACTAAACCACATAGCCTTATATGCAGAGGGCTGCTACTGCTGCTGTATTTTCATCAGAACAGATGCAGAGACTATAATGAGCCAGCAATGGCAGAGTTCCCCTTTAATATGGACCAATGTGGTAACACCCAGCTAGTGCAGAGTTCCCCTTAAATATGTAAGGTTTTAGCTTGCAGAGTTGAGCTAAGCTCTGACTCCTACCCAGGGGCGGACTGACCATTTGGAAACTCAGGCACTGCCCGAGGGCCCAGGGTCAGTAGGGGCCCCATGAGATGTTCAAAAAAAGGGGATTTGTGAAAAGAAATTCACAGAAAAAGCGGCTACATTATGAACAGAACGTGACACTCAGAAAAATTTCCAAAAATTATGCTTTATTACACATATATAAAATATGACATATGGGCATTCGCCCTGGTTTACCATCACCTCAGTATGAGACAATACACACAGACCTAAAACCATATAAAATGACACCAAGACCGGTCTAAATGCATGTGCAACAGAAAAAAATGACTGCAGGAGTCTAATGTCCCTGTAGCACAGACACATAGGTGAACACTTCCCAAAAGAGGTGTATCCAAAAATTATAACCATAGGCATACCATAATATTGAATATTATAAATAGAACAATACCATTATGGTGAATCCCAATCAGGGAATCCAAAAATTGTACTATGGATATAAATATCACATGTATGCAATGCAGCAAGCACAATATGCGTCAAAAAGAGAACAACAAGCCTCAGGCCTGTATGGAGGGAGACATGAATGTCAAATATATGATGCAATACATTCCTGTGCCGGCACAAAAAAAAAAATGGGGCCCATTCATCTGTAATATAGACAGCTGTATCCTAGAGCTCTTGAATGAAAATATGCCCCATTTATTCCCAGGGTGGAAGAAAAGATGCAAAAAGCAGCACTCTGCTTGAAATGGTATCTTCACCACTATATGTGGACTACACACCACCTTTCGTAGGAAAATACAGGACATATCCCAACAGATCTTCTGCCTGTTGAAATATATGTGGTATATCCTGTATCCTATACAAAGCACCATGATGTCCCCATCCTGTAGTGAGACAAATAATATGTGGGAAGTCACTGACAGAGTTTACACTCAATAAGATATATAGGTCATATAGATCACAGAGGACCATATATCTAATGTCCTGTAACAGTCCACTCACCACCTGTGCTGTGGATATTAGGAATGAAAGAGATGTCCTTCGTGGGTACTGCCATACACGGCCACAGAGGCCAAGGAACCACCGCTGACATCCGCCGATATACCGCGGGTTCCAGCCCCTTCTTGGCGCTTGTGCTGCTCAACACTTGCCTCATGGCATGTGAAGATGGCTTCCTCCTTATGGGTCAGCGTGCGTTCCACCTAATGCGCATGACCGGAAAAATGACGTATCTGACGTATGACGTCAACGCGTTTCGCCGATGGGCGTATCTCACTCAGCTTCGTCAGGACCAATGAAACAAAAAATTTCAATTTCCTATTTATAGTGGGTAAAGACCCACCCATTTATGCAAAAAAGCTAACCTGCAATTGTTCCTAATGGAAAAAAAAAGGGGGCTAAATACTTAGCACAGCTGCTGGTCTTTGTTGAATATAATTAAAAAGACAGACGGCTGGAGACAACAGAGAGGGGAGAGGCTTAGCAATTTTAACAATGCATATATTGATCAAAAATCAT
>CATNWA010001398.1:0-85000 GCA_951230385.1 Staurois parvus | reverse complement strand
GACTCACGTATATATTTGATGAAATTATTAAGATGTATTTCTTTTATGGATATCTGGAGATTAGACTTGAGAATGGGAAGACTCCTTACAAAGACATATAGAAAACCTACTGCTGCCAACACCCTACTAGAGGCAAGAAGCTATCATCCACGTTCACAATATTGATTTCAGGGATTCCAGTGGGACAGTTTTTGAGAGATGTCGGAGAAATGGCTCAAATCAATGACTTTAGAATGGAGGCTCAGGACCTCTATAGAAGATTTAGAGAAAGGGGATATTCTCACTCCCAAATTAGAAATGCTCGGAGACGGGCATATCAAATGACCGCGAGGACTTTATTATCTCCAAAAAGGATGTAAAAATGGATGGCTAAACCGATGTGATCAAACCTGTTAGAATGATAACCCAATTTGGAGCCCAATGGCAAGATGTAAAATTGATATTAGAAAAACATTGGAAGATTCTAAATCAATGCCATTTTAGGTTGAGTAAGATTGTAGAGGTGAGCGCCCCCAGATGGTAGCAAGAAGAGCACCAAATCTTGGTGACCTCCTTATTCATTCAGATTATCAACCATTAAAACAAAAAAATGGTTAAAATCACGTACCAAGGGGATGTTTAAATGTGGAAAATGTCAAATCTGCAAATATGTGGATCGTAAACGGATTCCTTTTATGACTTAGGAAATAACACTCATTATAAATAAGATTCAGAGTCTCATAAACTGCTCCACAGTGAGAGTATTATATATCTTAACCTGTCCCTGTAAAAAAGATGTATGTTGGTAAGACTAAAAGACAACTCAAAGTACGAATAGGTGAACATCTTAGAGATATTTAGATCAAATGACCCTGACAGTAATCTTGCCCAACATTACGCCAAATATCATGGAGGTTAAACTGACGGTACAAAAGTAAAAGGTTTTTCTATGCACTGCACTTCCCACAAAGGAGAGGTGATTTTGACAGAGAACTGCTTAAAAAGGAGAAACATTTGGATATATAAACTTGATTACACTGTACCCTAAGGGGTTAAATTGTGGAGATGTGATCTCCAAGTGTTTTTGGAAAAATAGGTTTTATAGGACTATGTACCTGTTTATTGGCCATGCGGTGGGCAATTTACGGCATTTTTTTGTTTTATAAGGGGTTGGACTTTAGATTAAATAACCCCAAAATAAACCTATATATATTGGGAATATTTAACAAAAAGAAATGGATGATCTTATGGTATAAAACAGCTTTAATATAGCTTTTAAAAAATGTAAAAGGATTGATTGTCTGGTTAATTGTCCCTTAGTACCTGTACTCCTCTCTTTGAATAATAACCACACCATAGGATGGATATGCCTGAGAATTGGGGTATTTTTGTGGTAATGACCCTTATGAGAACTCTCAGGTTATATTGCCATCTTGTGGTGGTGTCTTTTGGTAATTTACATTGTCTCCTAAAAAACCTGATTCAATGAATAGAATTGTTGATTCTCTGATTTATATCGCCATCTTCTGGTTAAAATGTGATAATAAAAGCTTTAATTGACTGGTATATTTAATTCATGATCTTTTGATCAATATATGCATTGTTAAAATTGCTAAGCCTCTCCCCTCTCTGTTGTCTCCAGCCGTCTGTCTTTTTAATATTATATTCAACAAAGACCAGCAGCTGTGCTAAGTATTTAGCCCCCTTTTTTCTTCCATTAGGAACAATTGCAGGTTAGCTTTTTTGCATAAATGGGTGGGTCTTTTACCCACTATAAATAGGAAATTGAAATGCAGTTGTTTCATTGGTCCTGACGAAGCTGAGTGAGATACGCCCCATCGGCGAAACGCGTTGACGTCATACGTCAGATACGTCACTTCCGGTCATGCGCATTAGGTGGAACGCACGCTGACCCATAAGGAGGAAGCCATCTTCACATGCCATGAGGCAAGTGTGAGCAGCACAAGCGCCAAGAAGGGGCTTGGAACCCGCGGTATATCGGCGGATGTCAGCGGTGGTTCCTTGGCCTCTGTGGCCGTGTATGGGCAGTACCCACGAAGGACATCTCTTTCATTCCTAATACCCACAGCACAGGTGGTGAGTGACTGTTACAGGACATTAGATATATGGTCCTCTGTGATCTATATGACCTATATATATCTTATTGAGTGTAAACTCTGTCAGTGACTTCCCACATATTATTTGTCTCACTACAGGATGGGGACATCATGGTGCTTTGTATAGGATACAGGATATACCACATATATTTCAACAGGCAGAAGATCTGTTGGGATATGTCCTGTATTTCCTACGAAAGGTGGTGTGTAGTCCACATATAGTGGTGAAGATACCATTTCAAGCAGAGTGCTGCTGCTTTTTGCATCTTTTCTTCCACCCTGGGAATAAATGGGGCATATTTTCATTCAAGAGCTCTAGGATACAGCTGTCTATATTACAGATGAATGGGCCCCAACCACTTGTGCCGGCACAGGAATGTATTGCATCATATATTTGACATTCATGTCTCCCTCCATACAGGCCTGAGGCTTGTTGTTCTCTTTTTGACGCATATTGTGCTTGCTGCATTGCATACATGTGATATTTATATCCATAGTACAATTTTTTTGATTCCCTGATTGGGATTCACCATAATGGTATTGTTCTATTTATAATATTCAATATTATGGTATGCCTATGGTATAATTTTTGGATACACCTCTTTTGGAAGTGTTCACCTATGTGTCTGTGCTACAGGGACATTAGACTCCTGCAGTCATTTTTTCTGTTGCACATGCATTTAGACCGGTCTTGGTGTCATTTTATATGGTTTTAGGTCTGTGTGTATTGTCTCATACTGAGGTGATGGTAAACCAGGGCGAATGCCCATATGTCATATTTATATATGTGTAATAAAGCATAATTTTTGGAAATTTTTCTGAGTGTCACGTTCTGTTCATAATGTAGCCGCTTTTTTCTGTGAATTTCTTTTCACAAATCCCCTTTTTTTGAATGCCTCTTTTGGCTACTGAATGGAGACCAAATATTGGGTGACATGATAATTCATTTGACAACCTCTTAATAACTACCTTTAATATAGGCCCCATGAGATGCCCTGGTACCTTTTTCATAGGCTTTTTGGAGTTTGGGAAGGACACAGGGTCCCCATGATCACCTATTGCCCGGGGGCCCATGAGTTGTCAGTCTGCCCCTGCTCCTACCCCCCCACATTTCTTGGTTGTTCTAATTTAGCAGGTGCCAGACAGTCTGAGCAGAGACCGCAATAAGGCAATATCCTGTATACTGCTTTTCACAGTTACAAGAAATATTAAGAGGAAATATACTGTATGCTTTGTGATATAATCGCTAGTATATACGCTTCTAAGAAAGGTATACTGTACAATTCACTTAGCAGATGAGAGCAGCATGGGCTGTCTGCTGGATCAAAACAGCACTGTTTTTAATAAACCAGTTGTTTTTTCCACATGAAGTCTGTGTCCAGAGTTTACCTGAATTTCCAAAAATTGCTACAACAATAATGCAAGTAATTTTATATTGCAATAGTTTAACTGTAGCTGTACATAGCTTCTTGAGTGTATCCTAATGTAGCACTACCTCCTTGGGGGTTGCTGATGAATTGGGTCCCCCTATAATTCTGCAAAGCCAGGCAATTTTCAAACTTTCGCTACGATAGCATCAAAGGGGGGAATATGGCAGCACCCAGATATGGCAAAGTTCCCCTTTAAACTGTAATATTTCTAACAGTATCTGCTTACAAAGTTTTTAGCTCACTCTCCCCCTCCCTTATTTCCTGTGAGTATTATGTAACGGCTTGTAGTTAGTACCCTTATCTGTAGCTGCTGTTCAAGGTTATTCTGCAGGGTTTAGAAAGTCTTTTGAAAGTATAGAAAGTGAAAGAAGAAATGTATGCATTGTGACGTAATCATTGGTATATATGCTTGTAAGAAGTTTTCTATAACTCACTTAGCAGATGAGAGCATAAGCCGTCTGTTGAGTCAGAACAGCGCTGTTTTTAATAAATCACTTGTATTCCTCAAGTCCGTGTCCGGAGTTCTCTGGTTTTCCAAAATTGCTACTACATTCTTGGTGCGTTGGCCAGGAAACCAGGTGTAACTACCGAGACAGGTGGTTTTCCACCCTGACCCCGGGGATCGGTCTGGAGCTGGCCCCTGGGATCACTGTGTTGTTTCAGGTGCCACTGGATATTTGTCTGGAAAACTGCAGTACATCTTAGTCATCTGCTCCGAGGATCGGCCTGCTGGAGTCCAAAGAACCCGGATTGGGGAACCAACTAACAAATTGTGAAGCTTCACACATCAGGAACAGGTGAGATCTTTGCCTTTTGGGTTATAACAGTCAGTCAGGACCTCTCAACGGTATTTGAGAGAAGGGGAGCCCGATCACCTCCCGAGGTGACCTTAACTTGGATGATTGTGCATCCGTGGGCCATACCTCCAGGTAGTCAGTAACTTTGGGTTGGAAAGACTGGTATGTATGTGAATGAATGAGGCGCTGCCCAGAGTTGACCCTGTGTAGGTGCAGTTCTTGGTACTGGGGCTGATATCGTTCTGTACCGAGCCACCGATAAGGGGAAGCGTTTGTCTTTTAACCCTACAGCGTCGAGGACCTCAGAACCCTTACCAGGTCCTCAATCCAATCCCTTACCCCCCCTGTGTCTGTCTTGGTGTCTTTTAGGAAACAATATGGGTGGTAATCAGTCAATCCAGACCCCCTTAGAGTACATGATCAGTACTTTCAGTGGGTTTTGCAAAACCTGCAAACTGAAACTCGGTTCTAAAAGGTTAGAAACATTGTGTGAGAAAGACTGGCCCCGTTATGGAAAATGTTGGCTGCCCCAGGGCATGTTTGATATAGAGATCATTGACCGATTGCAAGAATACAGGTGAAACTCGAAAAATTAGAATATCTTGCAAAAGTTCATTTATTTCAGTAATGCAACTTAAAAGGTGAAACTAATATATGAGATAGACTCATTACATGCAAAGCAAGATAGTTCAAGCCGTGATTTGTCATAATTGTGATGATTATGGCTTACAGCTCATGAAAACCCCAAATCCACAATCTCAGAAAATTAGAATGTTACATGCAATCAATAAAACAAGGATTGTACATAGAACAATATCAGACCTCTGAAAAGTATAAGCATGCATATGTACTCAGTACTTGGTTTGGGCCCCTTTTGCAGCAATTACTGCCTCATGGCATGGAAGCTATCAGCCTGTGGCACTGCTGAGGTGTTATGGAAGACCAGGATGCTTCAATAGCGGCCTTCAGCTCTTCTGCATTGTTCGGTCTCATGTCTTTCATCTTTCTCTTGGCAATGCCCCATAGATTCTCTATGGGGTTGAGGTCAGGCGAGTTTGCTGGCCAATCAAGCACAGTAATCCCATGGTCATTGAACCAGGTATTGGTGCTTTTGGCAGTGTGGGCAGGTGTCAAGTCCTGCTAGAAAATGAAGTCAGCATCCCCATAAAGCTCGTCTGCGGAAGGAAGCATGGAGTGCTCCAAAATCTCCTGGTAGACGGCTGCGTTGACCCTGGACAGAATGAAGCACAGTGGACCAACGCCAGCAGATGACATGGCTCCCCAATCAACACAGACTGTGGAAACTTCACATTGGACTTCAAGCATCTAGCAGTGTGTGCCTCTCCATTCTTCCTCCATACTCTGGGTCCTTGGTTTCCAAATGAGATGCAAAAGTTGCTCTCATCAGAAAAGAGGACTTTGGACCACTGAGCAACAGACCAGGTCTGTTTTTCTTTAGCCCAGGTAAGACGCTTCTGACGTTGTTTGTTGTTCAGGAGCGGCTTGACAAGAGGAATACGACATTTGAAGTCCATGTCCAGGATCTGTCTGTGTGTGGTGGCTCTTGATGCACTGACTCCAGCCTCAGTCCACTCCTTGTGAAAGTCCCCAATACTTTTGAATGGCCTTTTTCCTGACAATCCTTTCCAGGCTGCGGTCATTCCTGCTGCTTGTGCACCTTTTTCTTCCATACTTTTCCCTTCCACATAACTTTCTATTAATGTGCTTTGATATAGCACTTTGGGAACATCCAACTTCTTGCTGCTCCAATTTCCTGTTGGGCGGAGTTTACAGCAAGGTGTGTGTGGTAAAAGAGTGCTCTCTAGAGCTCCAGCAGGCCTCATTTTGGGCCTGGGGCTCAATTTTGGGCTTTAGCCCGCTTTACCATGGCCGAGCCTGGTCATGATCCGGGTGATGGACCCCTGCATAGGGCGCCTAGTACTGGTCCTAGGACATCCGTGGAGGACCTGGGAAAGGGCCCTAAGGCTGGAGAGACCTATGCCGACTACCGGGGGAGAGTGGTGACCCACGTGAAGAAAATTGAGAGAGAGGAGGAAAAGCTAGTCCAGATGAGGATGGACTTAAAGCGTTTCAAAGCGACTTACGACCGAGTCTGGAGTACCAAACGGCAGGTTATGCGGCCAGAGTTGAAAGGTATGGAGAAAGCTGTTCGCTTGCAAGTGGACCTTGTGGCTACACTGAAGGCGGCGAGTGGTGCATTGAAAGAGAAATACACAAACGAGGAGAGGTTCAAGCAAGCAGAGATAAATCAGTAGCAGTGATGAGGGGCCATGATGGTGGTGTTATTTCTTCAGAAGATTCGTCTGATCCTGCTGGAGGGGGCTCTGCAGCAGGGAGCAAGCAAAATGGCGGAGCTATGGCCACTGGAAATGTGGTAGGAGAGTCTGCTCCCATCCCTCCCAGGCAACCTGAGCAGGACTGGGCAGCTTGGGTGGTGCAAGGTGAGGAGGAGGGGGCTATGGAGTTCATTACTGAACTGGAGTCTCCACTACAGGGAAGGAAGTTTGCATTTACTTTAGATGACACTGACCCAGAAATGAATGTTTGTCCCAAACCCATGAGGCCAAAAAAAGGGGAGAAAGCGGTGTATGCCCGGCTGGAGAGGATGTCCAGTGAAATGGAAAGGGCTGCTGGCTTGGGGACTGTGAAAGGACTTACACTTACAGGGACTGTAAAGCCGCAGGACTTACACAAACCTGGGACTGTGAGTAACATGGACGGTACTGAGGGAATGATTGTCAGTATGTCTGATAGTGCAGCTGCTGTCATGGTGGTGTCTGCAGTCTCTGACCGTGTGTGTCCAGCTTGGCTGAAGCTGAGCTCATGGCTGTCTCTGTGTCCATCCCTGCTCCTTCCATCCCAGGTCACATCTCTATTCCAATCAGTGGTCCTGCCTCTATACCTGTCTCTGCAGCGGCCCTTGGTCCCGCCCCTAGTCCCGTTCCGGCTCCCTGCTCTGCACCCTCCCCTGTTTTCCACCTCTAGTCTCGTTTCAGCTCCTGGTTCAGTGCCCGCCCATGGCCCTGCCCCGCCCCCTGGCTCGGTAAACCGATCCGGGTGTAGGCTTTGCTCCCGTGTCGGGGTGCCGTCTCTGCGCCCACTCACGATCACGTCACTACCTCTGTCCCGCCCCTTGGTGCAGTGTCCATGCTTAGTGCGGTCTCTACTCCTGTTTTGGGTGCCGTTTCTGCACCTGCCCATGGCCGCGTCACTGCCCCGCCTCCTAGCTCAGTGTCTGGTTCCAAGGCAGTCTCGGATCCCATCTCGGGTACCGCCCATGCACTTGCCCATGGTCACGTCATTGTGCCGCCCCCTGGCTCTGTGTCTGACTCCAAAGCAGTCTCGGATCTTGTCTCAGATGCTGCCCCTGCACCCGCCCATGGTCACGTCATTGCCCCGCCTCCCGGTCCTGTGTCTGGCCTGAATACAATGTCTGCTCCCGTGGGGGATACCTCCCAAGCAACCACCCATAGTAATGTTAATACTTCTGCCCCGCCTCCTGTTTCAGCGTCCGTCTTTAATGTAATCTCTGCTTCTGCCTTGGATGCCGCCCCTACACCTGCCATTGGTCCAGGCTCTAAGACTGCTCAGGGTCCTGCCTCCACTCCAGTCCCGGCTCAGAAGCCGGTGCTCAGCTATTCAGCTGCCCTGAGGGGCGGTCAGAGTATGACAAGACCATCTGGAGTGCTGGCTGGAGGGTTAGGGACCATGGTAAAACGTAGGAACGTGGTTCAAATCAGGTGGAGAGGGGGAAGCTCGCCCCCCAGTAGGCAAGAAGTTATTGATAGGTTACTAGAGATGGGCTTTCAAGCCCAAGACATATTCACTTTCATAGCGCCTGTTGGTACAGGTGAATTCGATGTTTCTTTTGTGAAGCCAGGGAGCCTGGATCGCTTCTGGCAGAGATATGAGGGGGGGGTGGAAGGATACTCCCAGGTGGGAGGGGTTGGTGCCCAAAGGTGGTCTCCAGGCAGTTCCTGATTAAAAATATAACTATCCTTGTCAGAAGTGAGTCTATATCTGCTGCTGACCTGATGATTTGGCTGAGCCAGTTTGGGGATGTGATGGGTCCCATGAGGAAGCAGCTAGATGACAAGGGAGGAGTATGGACGGGTGGGTGGTCCACAACGGTGAGGCTGAAAGTGGTGGGGAATGTCATCAGCCATTATCCCATCATCAGCCTTCCTAGGCAAGGATATAGGCTGGTGATATTTTATGCTGGCCAGCCCAAGCTGTGTCACAAGTGTGGCAGCAAAGGGCATTTTGCATCAGGTTGTAGTGTTTTAAAAAGCTCATTGTGTCAGGAGATTGGTTATGTGGCCAGAGACCTCAACCAAATCAGATGCAATCTCTGCCAGGACCTTGGCCATTCTTACAGTAGTTGTTCAGAGGCCCTGCACAACATGCCTGGGATAGTGGAGGAATTGGCCAGAATGGAGGCTGAGGATGCCAGTGAGGCAATTGCAAGGCAAGTTTCTGTTGAGTTGGTGGCTGCTCCAGTTTCAGTGGCACCTAGTGCGTCCCCTGATGTGTCTGTCTCTCCTCCTGTTGTAGTGTCTCACCCTGTTTCTATACCTTCCCAGGTGTTGTCTGCCCCCCCTCGCGTATCCCCCTCTTCAGGTCAGTCAAAAAATATGTGAGGCAGCTAAGGGTGCTGGTGTTGGAGGGCCCTTGGTGCCTGCTCCCCCCGGTGTTGCTCTACCGTCGCCGTTTGAGTCGGGAGAGGGACTCTGTGGTTACGGGTGGTAATCAGGAGGATTTAGGTTTAGGCCCAGGGGTTGGGGGGGAGGACAAGGGAGATGGGTGGTCTGTGGTGGGGAAGGGGGGTAGGAACAAGCCTGTGCTCTCCCCCGCCTCATCATCTTCCTCCTCATTGGAGGTGGAGGAGGTTCCTTTGTCTAACAAGTTTGGGACCTTGTCGGGGGAAGATGGTGACATAGGTGAGTCCCTTTCCCCGATGAAAGATGAGGAACAAGGGGGCTCTCTCAAGAGGGCGAGGCCCCCTTCTAAGGTTGGGAAAACAAAGGTTAAGAAATGACCATCTCAAGCATCTTAATGGCAGTTCCCGCTCTGGTAAAGGTGGCAACCATTAATGTTGCCAGCATCAAATCTGTAAGAGCTCGTAGTACAGCTTTATTTTTGCTCAGCGGGATTGGAGCTGATGTTTTGTTTTTGCAGGAGACCCGGCTTAATTGCCTGGCCGATTTACATCTGGCAAAAAGAGAGTGGAGGTGTGGCCCCTCTTTTTGGTCTCTTGCGGCTGAGCCTTAAAGCAGAGTTGCGGTACTTTTTTCCGGCATGGTAACGTGCCGGCGGGTTCTTGAGGTGGAGACTGGAAGGTGTTTGGTCGTGGTTGTCCTTGTGAAAGGGCAAGAACTGCGTTTAATTAATGTATATGGTCCCCAGTCAAAGTGGGACAGGAAATTCCTTTTTACAAAGATTAAGCCATTTCTTTTTACGTCCCGGCAGGTTGTCTTTGGAGGTGATTTTAAGACCATCACTAGGCCCAAAAGACAGGAAAGGCTCCAACGACAGGCTGGGATATGACAGCGTTTTCCTAAATGCGATAGGGAAGCAGGTCTAGAGGACGCCTTAATTAAGTGTAGCCCGGACAGCACGGGGTTCACATATAGGAGAGGTAGAAGTGAGAGCAGGATAGATAGGTTTTTTTTGAAGGGGGACTCTGCCTTCTCGGCACCTGAGTGTCAGGCGGTGGAGTTTTCCGACCATCTTTTAGTAACTTGGACTTTGAATGCTTCAGATACTCTGCTGAGGGAAGGGGTGTCTGGAGGATGAATTCGGCTCTGCTAGAGGACGAAGAGGTGAAACGATCCTTTGAGGATTTTCTTCAGGCTCAGGAGACCATCCTGGATTTTTGTGGCAGTAAGTTGGAGTGGTGGGAGCTTACCAAAGTGCAGATCGGCGGCAGGTTTTTCAAGGCCCTAGGTAAGAGAAAACAACTTGAGAGATATATTGCCTATTAGCAGTTACGGAGGAAGCTTGACTCTGAGGGTGGAGATTCTGGGGCAATCTCAGAGGTTAAGCTGCTCTTAAAGAAGCATCAGTATGATCGGCATGCCTCTTTGGTTCTGGAGAGGGATTACGGGTAGAGATGAGCGAATCGAACCAGGAGCGAACCGGAATTCGAGTCGAATTTCAGGAAATATTCGATTCGCAGCGAAACCGAAATTTTGCCTACTTCGGGTGCGCGAATCGAACATTTCCCGATCAGCCGGCAAAGTGTCCCTGCAGTGAGCTCCGCTATTTCTGACAGTTCTCTGACAGAAGGAACACATGTTTAGCGGTTGAAACATTTGTATCTATTAGTTTACATTTAGGATACAGATGTTTCAACCACTGTTCATGTGAAGAAGCTGTGAGAGAACTGTCAGAAATAGAGGAATATTTCTGACAGTTCTCTCACAGCTTCTTCACATGTACAGCGGTTGAAACATCTGTATCCTAAATGGAAACTAATAGATACAATTTGTATCTATTAGTTTCCATTTAGGATACAGATGTTTCAACCGCTGTACATGTGAAGAAGCTGTGAGAGAACTGTCAGAAATAGAGGAACTCTGCACATACACTTTTTGCCGGCTTGGAATTATTCTTCTTTTCATCCTACTTCTTCTTCTTCTTCTTCTTCTTCATCCTCATCCTCATCCTCTTCTTCTGAGGATGAGGATGAGGATGAAGAAGAAGAAGAAGCAGTAGGATGAAAATAAGAATAATTCCAAGCCGGCAAAAAGTGTATGTGCAGAGTTCCTCTATTCTGCAGATACACTTAGAGGAGCTCTGCAGCACATACACTTTTTGCCTGTTTGGAATTAATCTTATTTTCATCCTACTTCTTCTTCTTCTTCTTCTTTATCCTCATCCTCAGAAGAAGAAGAAGAGGAGAGATGAAGAAGAAGAAGAAGAAGAAGAAGAAGTAGGATGAAAATAAGAATAATTGCAAGCCGGCAAAAAGTGTATGTGCAGAGTTCCTCTATTCTGCAGATACACTTAGAGGAGCTGCAGATACACTTAGAGGAGCTCTGCACATACACTTTTTGCCGGCTTGGAATTAATCTTATTTTCATCCTACTTCTTCTTCTTCTTCTTCATCCTCATCATCCTCAGAAGAAGAAGAAGAGGATGAGGATGATGAGGATGAAGAAGAAGAAGAAGAAGAAGAAGAAGAAGTAGGATGAAAATAAGAATAATTCCAAGCCGGCAAAAAGTGTATGTGCAGAGCTCCTGCAGAGCTCCTCTAAGTGTATCTGCAGAATAGAGGAACTCTGCACATACACTTTTTGCCGGAAAAACCGCTGTATGGAGGGAATGTCCCAGAACTGTCAGAAATAGACTATTAATGACAGTTCTGGGACATTCCTTCCATACAGCGGTTGAAACATTGTATGTAATTTGTGTTCCATAAATGGATCTATTTATGGAAACAAATAGATACAATGTTTCAACATGTATGGAAGGACAGTCCCAGAACTGTCATAAATAGTCTATTTCTGACAGTTCTATGACATTCCCTCCATACAGCGGTTTGAAACAGCATGCTGTATGGAGTGAATGTCCCAGAACTGTCAGAAATAGACTATTTATGACAGTTCTGGGACATTCACTCCATACAGCGGTTGAAACATTGTATCTATTTTTTTCCATAAATGACATTCTGCAGATACACTTAGAGGAGCGCTGCAGATACACTTTTTGCCGGCTTGGAATTATTCTTAGCAGCGCTCCTCTAAGTGTATCTGCAGAATGTCATTTATGGAAAAAAATAGATACAATGTTTCAACCGCTGTATGGAGTGAATGTCCCAGAACTGTCATAAATAGTCTATTTCTGACAGTTCTGGGACATTCACTCCATACAGCTGTTTCAACCGCTGTATGGAGGGAATGTCATAGAACTGTCAGAAATAGACTATTTATGACAGTTCTGGGACTGTCCTTCCATACAGCGGTTGAAACATTGTATGTATTTGTTTCCATAAATGGATCCATTTATGGAAACAAATACATACAATGTTTCAACCGCTGTATGGAAGGACAGTCCCAGAACTGTCATTAATAGTCTATTTCTGACAGTTCTATGACATTCCCTCCATACAGCGGTTGAAACAGCTGTATGGAGTGAATGTCCCAGAACTGTCAGAAATAGACTATTTATATGACAGTTCTGGGACTGTCCTTCCATACAGCGGTTGAAACATTGTATCTATTTTTTTTTTCCATAAATGACATTCTGCAAATACACTTAGAGGAGCGCTGCAGATACACTTTTTGCCGGCTTGGAATTATTCTTATTTTCATCCTATTAATGACAGTTTCTGGGACTGTCCTTCCATACAGCGGTTGAAACATTGTATCTATTTGTTTCCATAAATGGATCCATTTATGGAAACAAATATCATACAATGTTTCAACCGCTGCATGGAAGGACAGTCCCAGAACTGTCATTAATAGTCTATTTCTGACAGTTCTTGACATTCCCTCCATACAGCGGTTGAAACAGCTGTATGGAGTGAATGTCCCAGAACTGTCAGAAATAGATCCTTCTCTGTCACAGAAACTGTCCTTCTTCTCATCCTTCTCCTCTTCTCATCCTTCTTTCTTCTCATCCTTCTTCTCATCCTTCTCCTTCTTCTCATCCTTCCTTCTCCTCTCTCTCATCTTCTCCTTCTCCTTCTTCTCATCCTTCTCCTTCTCCTTCTTCTCATCCTTCTCCTTCTCTCATCCTTCTCATCCTTCTCCTTCTTCTCATCCTTCTCCTTACTTCTCATCCTTCTCTCATTCTCCTTCTCCTTCTTCTCATCCTTCTACTTCTTCTCATCCTTCTCCTTCTCTTTCTTCTCATCCTTCTCCTTCTCCTTCCTTCTCATCCTTCTCCTTCTCCTTCTTCTCATCATTCTCCTTCTCTTCTTCCTTCTTCTCATCCTTCTCCTTCTCCTTCATCCTTCTCCTTCTTCTCATCCTTCTCCTTCTTCTCATCCTTCTCTCCTTCTTCTCATCCTTCTCCTTCTTTCTCATTCCCTTCTCTTCTTCTCATCCTTCTCCTTCTTCTCCTTCTCCTCATCCTTCTCCTTCTCCTCATCCTTCTCCTTCTTCATCCTTCTCCTTCTCCTTCTTCTCATCCTTCTCCTCCTTCTTCTCATCCTTCTCTCCTTCTCCTTCTTCTCATCCTTCTCCTTCTCCTTCTTCTCATCCTTCTCCTTCTCTCATCTTTCTCCTTCTCCTTCTCTCATCCTTCCTTCTTCTCATCCTTCTCCTTCTCTTCATCCTTCTCCTTCTTTCATCCTTTCTCCTTCTTCTCATCCTTCTTCCTCCTCCTTCTTCTCTCATCCTTCTCCTTCTTCTCATCCTTTCCTTCTTCCTTCTCCTTCTCCTTCTCTTTCCTCATCTCCAAGGGCATTTAAATTAAAGGTACAGTGTTCTGCACTAATTTAAAGGCTCTCTGAAGCCTAGAAACCCTTTTTATAAGTCATCTTCGTAGCGAAGAAATTCGCATCGAATCGAATTTCACACTGGAATTCGCCGAATCAGCCGAATCGAATTTTTGAGGTAAGATCACAGCTGAAGAGGTTGCCAAAGCGATAGATAGTTTGGCCATTAAGAAGACGCCAGGGCCAGACAGTTTAACAGCTGAATTTTTTAAGACCTTTAAATCCCGCTTGGCACCTCACCTAGCGGAGGTTTTTTAATTGCTGTTTAGAGGAGGGTTCACTTCCTCCCTCCATGAGGAAATTGCTCATTGCGTGATTTTGCTGTCAAAAGGTAAGGACTCTTCGATGATTGAGAATTGGCGCCCCATTAGCCTGCTCAATGTCGATAGAAAGATTCTGGCCAAGATTCTTTTCTGGCGCCTGTCGTCAGTGGCAGACGGTCTACTTTCGGAGCAGCAGCACTGTTCGGTCCAGGGCAGGAGCACCTTTTCAGCGCTGTTAGCTGTCCAGGAGGCTATGGAGCGGTGCAGGGCTGATGGTTGTGGGAAGTACTTGCTGGCGTTGGATCAGGCTAAGGCTTTTGACCGGGTTGATCACGAGTACCTCTGGCATCTCCTTGGCAGGTATGGCCTGGAGGGAGAGGTTCATTGGATGGCTGCAGACACTGTATAAAGGGGCTGAGAGCTTCATGTTGGTCAATGGTTGGGTTGGGCGGCCCCTTGGGGTTGGCTCAGGGGTGCGCCAGGGGTGTCCGCTGAGCCCTTTGCTTTATGCCTTTGCCATCAACCCCTTCGTCAGGAGGCTAGATGGTGGGGTGTTGGGCGGGGTGTCGGGGGGCACTACTGGTGAGTCACCTTTGAGGCTCGTGGCCTATGCTGATGATGTGTCTGTCTTCATCTCTGGGACTAGTGAGGCACAGGAGGTGGTCTCAGTGATGGAGCAGTATGCGGAGGCATCAGGCTCCAAGATTAATCACGACAAATGTGAAGTTTTCTGGATGGGCAGGGAAGGTGAGGGTTTTGAACTCCTGGATGCCTTCCCAGAGCCCCGTCAGAAGATCAAAGTGCTAGGCATCGAATTTGGACCTGATGATTACAGTAAAACAAATTGGGAATACAGGTTGTCGGATGCCGATGTGAAAGTGAGATGCTGGAAGGGTTGGCGGTTGTCCCTAAGGGAAAGGGTCAACCTAATTAAAACCTACTTGGTCCCCATTTTCTTGTAGGTCAGTTTTCGTCTGTCTCTTGCCAGAATCTCTCTATATGAGAGTTTACAGTTGTTTCTTCCAGCTGTTATGGGGGAACAGACTGAACCTTGTGAAGCGGAATGTGACTTACTGATCCAGGCGGGAGGGTGGCCTAGGTATGGTCAACCCCGATAGTTTTTTTCTCTTTGATGTTTATAAAGCAAAATATTGGTAGTATGCTAAAAGAGAACCCGCGTGCATTGGTAAGTCTTTTCCAGGTTTGGTTTAGACCTTTTCTGGGCTGCTGGAAGAGTGGCGGGCCGGTGAGAAGCTTGCGGGTCAAGCATGGTAAACTCTCGGCTTATGTCACCCCGTGTCTGAAGATTCTTAGGCGGTGGTGTGTGACTGCGGAGGAGGTCAGGTCACTCCCTGGGAGGCTCCTAAGGGAGAGGATTGTGGCCTCTGCGTTTCAGGCACCGCTGGCCTTGAAGGATTGCCTGGGCCATATCTTGAGGGAGGGTCTGTCTTTATTAAATATGGAAAGGATTCCCTTAAAATTTAGGGACCAGGCCTGGCTTGCGTTCAATGGCAGGCTCTATGTGAGGGGAAACTTGAAGCACCGTTCTCTGGATGACCGTGGTTGTCCGAGGTCGGAGTGTGGGGGTGAAGTGGAAAGTATGGACCACTTCTTGCTTCGGTGTCCCTTCAATGTAGAGGTGTACAAAGAGGTGGGGAGGGCTCTAGACATCCCCTTCCTGCCCTGCATGTCTTATGCAGAGTGGGTATATGGGGGAATTAGAAAGTCATACTGGGTATGATTTAAACACACTTTTTCTAGTTTGTCTAGTTGTCCGTTTTTACACGTGGAATGCACGGTGTCAGGTCTCCTTGCGGCAGAAGGTCCTTCGTGTCCAGGTGGTGGTGCGTGACATCCTTGGTGAGGTTGGGAAAATTCTGGGTCTTGAGAAAGACAGGGCTGCGGCGAAGGGTCTGGATAAAGGTGTGGAGGATTATCAGGTCTGTAGCGGCTGTTTGTTGCTCTCTTTG
This sequence comes from Staurois parvus, assembly GCA_951230385.1. Taxonomy (NCBI): domain Eukaryota; kingdom Metazoa; phylum Chordata; class Amphibia; order Anura; family Ranidae; genus Staurois; species Staurois parvus. The sequence continues at coordinate 68,978 of CATNWA010001398.1, read as the reverse complement.
TGAGGTTGCTGTCCTGTGTTTTCTCCTTTTTCACCCCCCCTAGATTTTTGTCGGTAGGTTACTTTCTGAAAGATGGCTACACATACCTGATGGTCTAGGTTTCTTAACCTTCGTTGGGTAATGTATTAGGTTTTTTGTTATGTTTTCTAGAAGCCATAGAGGCTAATTTATAATGTATAAGGCTTCCCCTGGTAAGGGGTAAGTTGTGGGTATAGGTTGGTAGGACAGAAAGGCCGGTATGCTTGAAAGAAGTGTGTCTTCCCCTGTAAAGGGCTAAAAGCTGTGGAAAGCATGCATAGAAGGATAATAGGTAGGCTGTTAAAGCCTTCCTTTGTTGTCTTGTTTACTTTTTCCTGTAAAAATGGTGGTTTATAAAGACCATATCCTTAAGTAGGTAAAAATTATATGTTCTGGTCCTAATGATCAGGTTTTTCTTTGTCTGTTATGGGTATTATTATAGGAGGGTAATCCATTCTTTTTCCTTTGTTTGTTACCAAGTAGGATGTTTACTTATTTATTCTTGATATTTTTGTATAAAAATTGTTGCTGGTTGCAAGTTTTTGCAAATAAAAAAATTTCCAACTTCTTTTGCAATTACCTTTTGAGGCTTTCCCTCCTTATGGAGGGTGTCAATGATGGTTTTCTGCACAACTGTCAGGTCAGCAGTCTTTCCCATGATTGTGATTCCTACTGAACCAGACTGAGAGACCATTTAAAGGCTCAGGAACCCTTTTCTAATTTTTTGAGTTTCACCTGTATATTACGTCTTATTCACAGAAACATGACCAGATTCCGTATATAGTCTGTTGGAGTAGGGTGACAGAGGAAGACCCTGACATAAAGCCAGGGAAGAACAGTGTAGAATTATGGTTATGACAAAGGTAAAACCCCAGACTAACAGTGCCAAGCGTATTTTTTCTCAACCTGAGGAGACAGATCTGCCTCCTCCATATGTACAGGGACATACCATGGGTGAACGAGGGACAGACTCTGACACCTCTCTGCATAGACAGTTGGAATTTAACTCAGAACTACTTCCCAAAGTAGATGCGAGCAGCTCATTAATGCCAAATCTTACTAAAACATATTGAAAACTGACACCTCTAGTCGTGACACTCTCAGAAATACCAGTAGGATGAAAATTGGGGACACAGCAACAACTAATGGGTGCACAGATCAGTTGTTCACTTCCACCCCGAAGGACTCCAGTGAAATTGGACTCTTGCCCCATTCTTCAATCCCTTCAATCCACCCATGCTAATGCCTCTAAGGGAACAATCAATAGGGGACCACCAGACTCTTGTCTACACTCCCTTCACCACAACTGATTTACTGATCTGGAAGACCCATAACCCCTCATATAGTAAGAAACCACAGGCTGTGACAAACTTACTCCGCTCAATAATTCAGACGCATAACCCCACTTGGCCTGACTGCCAGCAACTTCTACTGACTCTCTTTAACACAGAAGAAAGACACAGGATAACACAGGCAGCTCTCAAGTATCTTAAAGATTTGGCAAAACTTAGATTTGACTCCCAGACCTGGGTGGAGGAACATTTTGCAAAAACCGATCCCCAGGGGATCCAAATAATGTGAGGGATATGGGAAAGCTTGAACTTTATCAGACAGCTATTATAGAGAGGTTGAAAACAGCTGGCAAGAAGCCCACAAATCTTAGCAAGATGACAGAAGTTCTTCAACAGCCCAATGAAAGCCCAGGACAGTTTTATGAGAGACTATGTCAAGCTTTTAGATTATACACCCCGTTTGACCCTGAAGCAACTGACAATCAGATGTTACATAACACTGCTTTTATTAGTCAATCCACGAGGGATCAGGGGCGGACTGACCATTTGGAAACTCGGGCACTGCCCGAGGGCCCGGGGGTCAGTAGGGGGCCCCATGAGATGCCCCTGGTACCTTTTTCATAGGCTTTTTTGAGTTTGGGCAAGGACACAGGGGCCCCATGATCCCCTATTGCCCGGTGGCCCCATGAGTTGTTAGTCCGCCCCTGCGAGGGATATTAAGAGGAAGCTGCAAAAGCAAGAAGGATTTGCTGGCATGAACATTTCACAGCTGTTAGAAATAGCTACAAAAGTGTTTGTCAATCGGGATCTAGAAACAGGGAGAGAAGAATATCGGAGAATGAAGAAAAAGGTGGACATGTTAGCAGAGGCTCTGGCAGAGAAACCTAGAGGAACCAGGGAACATTTAGATGAAAGTAGACTAAGAAGGGGAAGAGGAAATTATGTACAGAGGTTGGGATCAGTGTGCATATTGCAAACAGGAGGGGCATTGGAGAAAAGAGTATTCCCAACGAGGATCTGGGAGGTGAGAACTGTACCCTATGAGAAGGGAATCACGAGGGGGACGAGTTCATAACGGACAATATGAAAGGAACAGGCAAGAAGACAAATATGCTGACTTTGTGGGGCTAGCAGGCTCTGTGTATCCAGATGAGGATCAATACTGAGACCGACTGGCTCCATCCCGATAGGTCCCCGGGAGCCCATGGTCACTGCTACAATAGGGGGCCACCATACCTCACTAATGGTGGATACTGGTGCGCAATTTTCTGTAGTTACTCAACAGATAGCGCCCATCGCTGACAAACAAATTACTATTGTGGGAGCCACATGAAATAAAATTAAAAGACCTTTTTTGACAAAAAGACTTTGCAACCTCTGTGGACATGAAGTCCTACATAGGTTTCTGTATATGCCACATTGTCCTATTCCCTTGCTGGGCAGAGACTTACTTGCTAAACTCAGAGAACACATATACTTTAAATCTGACGGACAAGCTGTCCTACAACTCCCCCATCCCTCTGAGACCCCCATTATGGTCCTCAACATGCCAAAAGAGGAGGAATAGCGAATATTCACTCTGATAGAAGATCCACTCCCCTTCCCAGTAGGACTACAACATATCCCAGGAGTTTGGGCAGAGGATAACCCACCAGGATTAACTAGACATATTCCACTGGTCCTTATTGAACTAAAGCCCGGAGCCACCCTGGTCAGCCTGAGACAGTACCCAGTTCCCCGCAAAGCTCTAGCAGGGATTCAGAAGTATCTGGACAAATTCCTACCGTTTGGGATCTTAAAGCCCTGCCAGTCACCCTGGAACACTCCCCTACTCCCAGTACAGAACAGCGGACTATCACCCGTTTCAAGACTTAAGAGTTGTCAATCAGGCTGTGGTGACCATTCATCCAGTGGTCCCGAACCCGTACAATTTATTAGGGCTAATACCTAGAGAAGCCACCCATTTCACAGTTCTGGAACTGAAAGATGCCTTTTTCTGCCTCAGAGTGGCTGAATAGTCAGAGAGCATCTTTGCCTTTCAATGGAAAGACCCAGACATCGGGGTTAAGGGACAACTGACCTGGACACGTTTACCCCAGGGGTTCAAAAACTCCCCACCCCTATTCGGAGCGGCCCTAACCCAAGACCTAAAGTCCTTCAGGTCAGACCATGAGAGTAGGGTCCTTCTTCAATATGTGGATGACCTTCTGATTGCGGCTAAAAAGGAAGAGTGCCTCCAAGCTACAAATAAACTGTTGCAAACTACTGTGGAGGGCAGGTTATAAGGTATCCAGGAAAAAGGCTCAATTATGCCAAGAGACTGTAAAATACCTGGGATTCAGAGTATCAAAAGGGCAGAGAAGAGACTGTTTTCGAAATCCCTACACCAATAAGCAGACATTAAGTGCGTGAATTCCTGGGAGCAGCCGGATTCTGTCAGATCTGGATACCAGACTTTGCCACAAAAGCTAAGCCCCTCTATGAATCTACAAAGGGGGGAGAGAAGGGGGGAGAGAAGGAACCGTTCCTATGGGAAAAAAAACAAGACCAAGCATTCCAGGACATTAAGACGTCCTTAATGCAAGCCCTTGCCCTCGGCTTACCAGACTGTAAAAAGCCCTACTATCTGTATGTCAGTGAGAAACGGGATAGCAGTGAAAGTGCTGAACAATACCTGGGGTTGTGGCAACGCCTGGTGGCGTACCTTTCCAAACAACTGGACATTGTAGCTTAAGGTTGGCCACCTTAGCTGCGGGCTATCACAGCAACAGCCCTCTTGGTGGCCGAAGCTGACAAGTTGTCACTGGGTCAAGAGATCTATGTCCAAGTTCCACACCACATTCAGGCATTGATGAATTATAAGGGAAATCAATGGTTCACTAACAGCCAGATGGTCAAATACCAGGTCATGCTGTGTGAAAATCCTCAAATCCATTTAGAGACTGTTAACACTCTGAACCCCGCCACCCTGCTCTCTACCTCAAAAGAACCCCTAATACATGACTGCCTCCAGGTAATGGATGAAGTCTACGCAAGTCAGCCAGACTTGAGAGACAGTCCCTTGGGAAAGCCAGATGTTAAATATACACTGATGGCAGCAGTTTTCTAAAGGATGGAATCCGCTATGCCGGTTACTCAGTGGTCCCACAGGAAATGGTGATTGAGGCAACAGCCCTGTGATGATCGCGGCATCAGACCCCAGTCCTTCTCACCAAACTCGTGACCGAAGGACTAGCCAATCTAAAACCGCGATGTCACGTGCGTAACAATGCCATGCCCAGCTGCACCCCCTGCACAAAGATTTTCCGGCTAATGGACCACAATCGATGTACCGGCAGCCTGAGTGCGATTGTTACTGGGTCAGGTTAATTACGCAATTAACTCTTCACACTGCCACCATCTCCTTTTTGTACAGAGAAAGAGGAAACTTGGCAATATCAGCAATAACACTATGATGGTTGGAGGATCGTCTGTATACCACTGTCACCACAGGCAAGTTATACAGAGGGTTAAACACACACAGTAGTGCTCTTCAGCGGCAGGAATTCGTAATTTGCATTAAAGAGCTTTAGAAACAGTTCAACACTTTCAGAAAGTAAGATTTGTTACTAAAAAGGTCAAAAGGGTGCAATAAAAAAATATTTACAGAAAAAGATGTAGCCAATATATATATATATAAGTATACAGAGAACAATAGCACAGCAAAGAGATAACAGAAAGGAATTTAGATAGATAAAGTACTTGCCAGTCAGCCTTGGTTTAAGAAGCTTCAAGTTTCATAGTGGGAGATAAGAAATCCTTTTGCTGTCAGTTTTGATGTTAAGACAAGAGAATCTTCTACTCTTTAGCTCAGCTTAGCTTAGCTTTTCTTGTATCTCCACAGGGTGTCTCCTTTGGGGAGGGAGGTGTAGGTGGAGCCCTAGGTTATGACCAGAAACTCTCATAGCTTCTATTATGACTTATTCTCGGGGCATTTGGCAGCCTGGCCACTAGTAGATTAATACTCAGCCGCATCTGCGGAATGGTTAGAGATGAAACATGTCATATACACTTGAATGGTTCAGGCGATATAATTTTCTGCTTTCCTATATACACCAGCTAGGGGGTGTAAAATATCAGAAAACTTGTATCAAAGTGACCAATCTGAATATATGCCTGGTTTTTATGTAAGTCTCCCATATTCCAAGATATGAAATCATACGGAAAAATGGATGTTGAATATGGTGTTTAGTTTATGGCTTCTCTGGAATGTCTTTGAACTCAGTGAAGGAGTTGGTTTACGCTTTTGCGATCCCTTTCCAGGCAAGAGTTTCTTAGACGGGGGGCACCTAGCTAGTGAGGTTTTATAGCCAGAACGCCCTCCCACTGAGTTTGTTGCTTGTGATCTCTGCAAACACACACCGACCACATGTCACTCAACAGAGAGGGAGGGGGAATGATTGGAGGAGGAAGCCTGCTTTGGGAGTGAGAGAAGGTATAAAATGGAAGATTCTTAACAAAATGGAGGAAAGCGTCCATTTCTGAGTGCACGATTGCTACAAGCCCTACCACAGGGGACCTCTGCACAAAAAGCGAAATAAATTGCCCTGACCCGAGCATTACAACTAGCTGCAGGCCTAAGACTGAATGTTTATGTGGACTCTAAGTATGCTTTACTGACTCTTCATGCTCATGAAGCCCTGTATAAGGAAAGAGGACTCATCACATCTGGGGGAAAGAGCATCAAGTATGGGACAGAAATACTTGAACTTTTAGAAGCAGTATGGGCCCCCTCCTGAAGTTGCAGTAATACACTGTAGGGGTCATCAAAGGGGAAACTCCCAGGTGGCCAAAGGCAACAGAAAAGCAGATCAGGCAGCCAGAGAGGCAACACTCCAGCGGTCCCCACAACAAATTATGGCCCCTCTGTTCCCAGTACCACTCTCTGAATGGGACCCAATCTATTCAAAGGCAGAACAAGAATGGATGGAGACTGAACCTGGAAAGTACAGGGAAGATCGATGGTATTAACTGCAAGATGGAAGAATTGTCATTGCAGCTGCTGTAGCAACTTAATTAGTGACAGAATTCCACAAGGGAACACACACAGGCAAAACAGCCATTGAAAAGACCCTAGAGAGAAATTTTTACATTCCCCAGCTAGCACAAGCAGCAGCCAGTAGATGCGTGGAATGCACCAGAAATATCCCAAGACAAGGGCCTGTACCAACTCCTGGAGTACAAGCAGTAGGGGCCTCACCAATGGAAATATTAATGGTCGACTTCACAGTTATGCCCCTGTCAAGGATCCGGGTGTGACCAGAGGTATGTGGACTGACACAGGGAAGTAACAGGCTTCAGGAATGATATAATAACAATATACTTATTATTAGCCACCCAAATATACAACGCACAGTAAACAACCAACCTTCTACTAATCTTAGTATGTGCAGGAACACAGGCGTAGTCAGGGCTGGAGAGGTGGAAATGGTTAGGCCGGCCATATGGTTCTGTTAACGACCGTCTGGTGGTACCTCTAGCAGTCCTCGGGACAGGATTCCCCAGGGCGCGGAGTCTAAGTCCCAGTCTGCTTATTCACCAGGGCCCCTGATGGTGGGGATGGACTTGGAGCAGACAGGAACCAGGTCGCGGCCCCTGAGTACACCTGCTCGTGGTAGAGGGATCTGCCAGAGGTATATGCAGGTAGGAAGCCTGATGTGAAGAGGCAGAAGGTGTGAGCAGGGATGACTAGATCCGTGCAGGATGGATGGATGGCAGAGTAGTTAGCGTGGTCAGACAGGCCGGGTCGGTAACAGCAGGTCAGCGTGGTACTAAGCAGCAGGCAGAAGAGTAGTCAGGTCACTCACCGGGGTCGGTAACAGGAGTTCAGATCAGATTAGGGATGTCCAGGAAAGTAGTCAAACGAGCCAGGGATCAAGCAGGAGAAGTCAGCAGAGGTCAGGATCAGGCAGGGTCAGCAACAAATCAGATCGGCAGAGGAACAGGACACAGGATACAAGGTACAGGGGCTCATGGGAAACATACACCAAGGCACTGATCACAGGCCTGGTCCTGCTTAAATACACCTCCTGCAATCAGCTTCAGGTGATGGCCTGATTGCAGGAGTGAGATTCTGGCTGCTGAGAGCACCCGCTGGCCAGCCTTGGTACTGCAGCCCACAAGGCAGGTGAGTCCCACCACCATTGGCAAGTCCCTTCCTGACAGCCCTCTTCAGGAGGATATAAATATTTGCTGGTGGCTGTCTGCACCTATTTGAGTTGGGTGGAAGCCTGACCTACACAAACTGAAACTACTAGAGAAGTGGTTAAATGCCTAATACAGGAAATTATCCCTAGATATGGATCTCCCTCTTCCATAGGCTCAGACAATGGTCTTGCCTTTGTTCACAGGTGCCTTCAGGAATTATCAACCATACTCAAGATGACTTGGAAATTACACACCGCATACAGGCCTCAAAGTTCTGGAAAAGTGGAAAGAATGAACCGCACCCTAAAGTTGCAACTGGCATAACTCTGTCAGGAAACCCAAATGAAGTGGACCTTGATGCTGCCCATTGCCTTGCTGAGAATCCGGAGTACTTCAAGGATGACAAATTTGTCTCCTTTTGAAGTACTATATGGTAGGCCCCCACCCATCATTAGAGATATCAAGGGAGACTTACACCAGATAGGGAAGGGGGGGTGGTGAACCATGAACTGTTACAGAAATTGTGGGAGAATATGCAGGATATAGGGAAGTGGGTTCAAGAGAAACTCTCCATAAGCCTGTCCAACCCTCTCCATCCCTTTGCACCTGAAGATTCAGTGTGGGTAAAGGAGTGGAGCTTAACCCCTTTAGGGCCCAGATGGAGAGGTCCTTACACTGTTCTGCTATCTACTCCTACAGCCGTTAAGGTGGCTGAGATGACCCCCTGGATACATCACTCCAGGGCAAAGCAAACTGCTGATCCCACAGATTCCTGGCTGAGTAAAGCAGACCCCCAAGAAACCTTAAAGCTAAAGCTGACCAGAGAGATCAGAAGGAAGGACTCCAGCCCTGCTCTCAGCACATACCTGGAAGCTGCTGAGTCTACACACAGTGGAAGAAAGGCATACATCTGACCAGAAGGAAGGACTCCAGCCCTGCTCTCGGCACATACCTGGAAGCTGCTGAGTCTACGCACAGCGGAAGATGGTAATATACATCACTATGATGCTTGATAAAAATGTTTTGATAAAATTGATGGTAGCCATAATAGTAACCCTGACTAGAACAATAGGGGGGAGGGCAGATCATGTGACCCGTGTATTGAGACTACTAGAGTAGGATCTGTAACCACTAGAATGTTACTATGGCATTCTCATTATCAATGTGAAGGCACAGTAACTGACACATGTGTATATAATGAAACAACTTATTCAATTCCACTTGGAAATAGGATGATTCAGAACCTGATTGAGACCACTGTAGATCAGAAGGCTGCAACCCATGTAATGGCCATGTGGAAATATCTACCCATAGCTGTCCAAGATCAGTAAGACTGCCCTTAGCCCCTTATGATTTGGGTGGTCAGTGGTCAATTGGGGATGCTTTATCTCACTCAAACTTTTCCTACGATAGCATCAAAGGGGGGAATATGGCAGCACCCAGATATGGCAAAGTTCCCCTTTAAACTGTAACATTTCTAACAGTATCTGCTTGCAAAGTTTCTAGCTCACTCTCCCCCTCCCTTATTTCCTGTGAGTATTATGTACCAACTTGTAGTTAGTACCCTTATCTGCAGCTGCTGTTCAAGGTTATTCTGCAGAGTTTAGAAAGTCTTTTGAAAGTATAGAAAGTGAAAGAAGAAATGTATGCATTGTGACGTAATCATTGGTATATACGCTTGTAAGAACTTTTCTATACCTCACTTAGCAGATGAGAGCATAAGCCGTCTGTTGGGTCAAAACAGTGCTGTTTTTAATAAAGCACTTGTATTCCTCAAGTCTGTGTCCGGAGTTCTATGGTTTTCCAAAATTGCTACTACAATAGGGTAAAGGGGGTATAGGATGCCCAATGGAACCAATAACTGAGGAATAGAACTATTCACAAGCTTCTCTTCTGCTTATCTTAGCTGCTGCTACCAAGCCTATCAGCTGGGCTGCTCCTTCCCTGCTATACAGGTGGTCCTCGCTCAGGGGGCCATTGAGTTCCACGTTTTCCTCCTTTCCAGCTCCAGGCTTGCAGGCAGGCCACACCCTGCTAGGCCTCCTGGCAGCCTTCTTCCTCCAGCCTCACGTCTTCCTCCATTTCTCTTTACCTCTCTGACCATACTCCTGCTACTGAGCAGGCTCCAACACCTTTTAAGAGAGTCCAGTCCCTTACAAAGCCTTCTGTTTGTTGTGGACTTTTTGGAATTATTTATCAAGACATAACCTTACTTATGACAGTAAACCAGCCCAGCTATCTGTTAAGGGTTAACTTGTCTTGGTTGAAAATTCAAAGGACCCTCCAGTTAAGAAATGTACATAATGAGTGAAGTGAGTTTTTTTTTTTCCAAGACAATAGACTGTTTGGACTGTAAATAAATACTGTTTATATATTGAGGTTGAGTGGAAGACTGTCTACAAAAGTTAAATAGACAGCCAAATAAGACGTTAAACCTTCAAACATTGAATCACCACACCAACAAGTGAACAATAGATGAGACTATATTAAGGTTTGAGAAGAGTAAACAAACCTTGAGGAGAATGGTGAGATAACAGTCTTTTCAAATGGTCTTTTCAAACTTCAAGGACACCTGGTTGTTGCCTATCATCTTTACAATGGACAAACATCAGTTTAATGTGTCACTCTTAAGACTAAAGGTTAAAGCCTAAAACTTATATTCTTACCCCAGAAACATTAACAGGAAGATACATTATTCCTACTCTTTCTGAAACATAAATAAATTTATATATTTATCTATTATAAGGCAAATTTTGTGTGTATGGTACGAAATCATACTGGCTAAAAGAATTCAAGGTTTAATAATAAGTGGTGATCAAATTATCAAGGTGTCCAAATTATTGGTTTACTAAATATTTGCCGTATTTTAACGGCTGGAGGCACTGTAATATTTCATCTAAGGGAAAGGGACACCGCCCTTTATAAGTAGAATAAATCCTTACATAAACCACATGTTGGGGATTGGCTGAGGTCCCTCAAGAGTGCAACAAGCCACTCCTCAGATCCACCCACTCCCTCCAAGGCCTTCCTCCAAAAGCCTCAGAGCAGGGGGAAATTCTAAAGGGGCTGGCCTGCAGAGCCTCTCAGCCCTAATCACAATTTAACCCCTTTGGCTATTGCACCTGAGCTGCTGCTCAGCTCCTGACTAACCATTGGAGTCTAGCTCTCCCTAGCTAAATAGCTTTGTGTACTGGTGCGCAGTCATGTTTGAACAGAAAGGGCCATCCTCAAACTGTTCCCACAAATTTGGGAGCATGAAATTATCCAAAATGTCTTGGTATGCTGACAGCTTAAGAATTCCCTTCACTGGAACTAGGAGGCCAAGCCCAACCCCTGAAAACCAACCGCACACCATAATCCCCCGTCCACCAAACTTTACACTTGCCACAATGCAGTCAGGCAAGTACCGTTGTCCTGGCAACCGCCAAACCCAGACATGTCCATTGGATTGTTTGACAGACAAGTGTGATTCGTCACTGAAGAAAACACATCTCCACTGCTCTCGTGTCCAGTGGCGGCGTGCCAAATAAATAAAATTGTAAAATATAATAAAAAATGAAATCATAAAAATAGAAAATTCTGACACCCACTCCATTGCTCTACTGGCCCCGTCCATTGCTCTACTGGCAACATCCACTGGCCCCCCAAAAGCATTTTGAAAAAATAATAAAAAAAATAAAATTGTAAAAAACTTTTTATAAAAATATAGAACTACTGACACTGACCACTGCCCTAATGACACAATCCTGCACATACTACCCACTGCTATACACTCCGCACCAGGGGCGGACTGATCATTTGGAAACTCGGGCACCGCCCGAGGGCCTGGGGTCAGTAGGGGGCCCCATGAGATGCCCCTGGTACCTTTTTAATAGGCTTTTTTGAGTTTGGGCAAGGACACAGGGGCTCCATTATCCCCTATTGCCCAGGGGCCCCATGAATTGTCAGTCAGCCCCTGCTCCACACTCGTCTCCTGCACACAATACCCTCCGTTATACACTCTGCACTCCTCTCCCTGTACCTACTTCTCAACGCCATACATTCCTCACTCCTCTCCCTGCACATACTACACACTGCCGTACACTCCGCACATTCCCTATTTAACATACCACATTCTGAACTACTGTATATTGCCAAAAGTATAGGAACACCTGCCTTTACACGCACATGAACTTTAATGGCATCCCAATCTTAGTCCGTAGGGTTCAATATTGAGTTGCCCACCCTTTACAGCTATAACAGCTTCAACTCTTCTGGGAAGGCTGTCCACAAGGTTTAGGAGTGTATCTATGGGAATGTTTGATCATTCTTCCAGAAGCGCATTTGTGAGGTCAGGCACTGATGTCGCATGAGAAGGCCTGGCTCACAATCTCCTCTCTTATTCCTCCCAAAGGTGTTCTATCGGGTTGAGGTCAGGACTCTGTGCAGGCCAGTCAATTTCCTCCACCCCAGACTCGCTCATCCATGTCTTTATGGACCATGCTTTGTGCACTGTCATGTTGGAACAGGAAGGAGCCATCCCCAAACTGTCCAAAATATATTGGTATGCTGACACCTTAAGACTTCCCTTCACTGGAACTAAGGGTCAAGCCCAACCACTGAAAAACAACCCCTCACCATAATCCCCCCTCCACCAAACTTGACGCTTGTCACAATGCAGTCAGGCAAGTATCGTTCTCCTACCAACTGTCAAACCCAGACACATCGATCGGATTGCCAAACAGAGAAGCGTGATTCATCACTCCAGAGAAAACATCTCCACTGCTCTAGTCCAGTGGCCTCATGCTTTACACCACTGCATCCAATGCTTTGCATTGCACTCGGTGATGTAAGGTTTGGATGCAGCTGCTCGGCCATGGAAGCCCATTCCATGAAGCTCTCTATGCCCTGTTGTTGTTCTAATCTGAAGGCCACATGAAGTTTGGAAGTCTTTAGCTATTGTTGACTTCTTCCACTGTGCACTTCAGCATGCCCTGACCCCGCTCTGTCATTTTACATGGTCTATCACTTTGTGGCTGAGTTGCCATTGTTCCCAGTTGCTTCCACTTTGTTATAATACCCGTTAACCCGTGGAATATTTAGTAACAAGGAAATTTCAGGGATGGACTTATTGCACAGGTGGAAACTTATCACAGTACCACGCTTGAATTCACTGAGCTTCTGAGAGCGACCCATTATGTTACAAATGTATGTAGAAGCAGTGTACATGCCTAGGTGCTTGATTGTATACACCTGTGGCCATGGAGGTGATTGGAACACCTGAATCCAATGATTTGGAGGGGTGTCCCAATACTCTTGGCAATATAGTGTATGTAAATATGTTTTTTCTTTTAAGTTGTATGTTTGTAAGATTTTTAATAAACAAAAATGTACACTCTAATGGGCCACAGTTACGCACTATTATTTTTATATTTATATAGCTTTGCAATGTTGAACAGAGAACACTGACCCAGTCAAATCAATCTCTGCACTGGATGTGCCCACACACTACATTGTCCACCACCTAAAAAGAGGAGTAGGAATACATTGCTATAATTCTACCCACCTATGGATCCAGTTGCTTCACATGGCCTCAGCAGGCAATGGTACTGCTGGTTCCCTTCGATCAGCAGTGTATTCTGCCAGATTAAGAAAGTGTACTGCATGGCAATGATGCTTCTTTGCATGTCTTCTGAACTTTGTAAAATGATTTTATAAGAAAAAGTGTAAATTACCTAAGTTATGTGTAAATATTTCAGTGTAATGGGATGGGTAATCGGCTGCATAATCAAACTGTAAGTAACTGTAACGTGTATATTACTAAACAGCTGTAAAGTAGAATCAATAATGCAAAACGGTCAGAATGGCAAAAAGCATACATACACTGCAGAATAATAAAAACACTTAGATTATTAATAAATATTTCCCTTTATTCTATCCAATGGCATGTGGTTGAGGTTAGTTAGTAAACAATTTACATACAACTGGGAAATAGGAAGCTTATACAAGTTCTAAATCTGGTATTTGGATACAGAGAAATCACCAGATCCTGGGACTGTGCTGAATATTGGAGGTGACATGATACATAATACAAAAGAAGTAACGTGTTTAAGCATTCAGACATTAAATTCAACTTCGCAGAACCCAGTGACATTATTTTGCAGAAGGCATTTTACCGGTACTTACCTACGTGGGGAGGTTCATGGAAGTGAATCACTTCTACCAGAATACCAACAGTATGCTTGACAACTGTAAACATACTGTGTGTATAAAAGCGCAAGCAGCTCCAGACATATGCCATACATGTGTTGCAGCAAAAGGATTAAACTCTTAAAACTCAGCAATTGTTTATACTGTACAAAACACAGAAAGATTAAGAATTTTCAAAAAACTAAAATAAGTTTTTCCTTTAAAACCACTTTAAGGAGCATATTTATAGAAAAGTGAATGTGACTTTCACCAAACATTTGATGGTACTTAAGCATTCTCATTTAAAACACCCGTACCAGGAAAATTCACCTTATACCCTAGTTCTGTAATAAATCAGGACAGAGATTGTAACATTTGAACATAGTGCATTTCTACACAAACATTATTCCCTTTATAAATGTCCTTAGCAGTCCCTGGACAAGATTTGGCAGCTAAGGGAACCCAGCACTAAATTGTTTGTTGTTCTTACCTGGCAGGTGATAGAAGTTTTACAGATGGGAAAATATGGAGAAAACTGACTTAGCAGACGCAGATTTGTCTTCTTTACAATCCACACCCAGACTGATATGTTACCAGGAAATAGAAAGTAAAAAACACAAAAGGGAAAGAGGTGGGGAAAATAAGCTGGATCACACGTTGTGCTGTGATTGGAGGATATCTGTCTGTCTATGGGTGGTACCAGCAGAAATAACCGTACGCTATTAAAGAGACCCCGCCTTCAACTTAAAAAAATGCAGGTAAAAGCACAGAAAAAATATTTTAAACGGTTACCTGCAGTGTTTTTTATCCTTTTCAGAAGTTATTTATATACAGTATATGCATGAGAAGTGTAAAGATAATTACTTGAGTGACAGCTCTGAGTCTGCTGTGGCTGCTGACATCACATCCAAAATGGTGGCACTCAGCAGCAGTCTCAAAGCTTTTGGATGTCTTTAGAATGGAGGCTTTTTTTTAAATTATTTTATTTATGAAGTTCAGTCTCATTACAAAGATTTACAAGTTTCACAAGTTTCATGAGCATACAAACAGCCATCAAAGTCTTATCAATCAAAAAGATAGATATAATGGAAAATTGTATATTCACCGTTCTGTAAGTTTCCTTTCCTGGTGCATCTTCATGGCAGCATATACTGGGTTGTGGCTCCACCCTCGCAACCTGATAGGACTGGTTAGCTATAAGTTTATAGCTAGAGCCCACCACAGTATTCTCTGTGAGTAACAACTCAAGGGTGGGTACCTGTATGCTGCCATGAAGATGTACCATTAAAGGAATATTACAGAAAGGTGAGTATACAATTTACCACTTTCCCGGCACATCATGGTAACATACACTGGGAAAGAACATGCCAGTCAGGTGGGTGCAAGAAGAACTCAAATTTATTAACAGGAGCCTGAACAACCAGCCTGAATGACAGATCTGCCAAATTCTATAGGAATTACCGTAGATGAGCCAGATTAATTCCGTAGTGCGAAATGAATGTATTTCTGGAAGACCAAGTTGCAGCTATACAGATCGTTTCCAGGGAAACTCTACAGTATGTTGCCCAGGAGGTTGCCACTACCTTTGTGGAGTGTACTTTTAATCCCTTGTGAATGGGAAGTTGTTGCACTGGGTAGGCCTTCCTAATGGTCTTTTTGAGCCATAATGCTATGGTGCAAGAAGATGCCGCTTTACTTTTCCTGACCCCTTGAGGGATTGCTAGAAGTTTGTCTATACTTCTGAATGAGTCAGTGGCTGCCAGATAAGTCTTGATGTTTAGCCCAACATCTAATGGATGTGACTCCCCATGTTCTCCAAGGAATGATGGCAGTATAATTTCCTGATTAAAGGAGAAAGAAGTGGCTACCTTTGGAATAAATCAGTCTGAAGGTCTCAGAATTACTCTGTCAGGCTAAAAGATAAGATGAGGCTCTCTAATAACTAGTACTTCTATTTCCAAAACTCACTTGGCTCTAAAGGTATGCTTTCTCATTGGTATATCTACAGCTAAGTCCCATTAGGAAGCTGACTCTGCAGGATGAAAAAGGGGACCATGATAAGACTTCCAAAACTACCTACAAGTCCCAAGAGAGAAATATGGGTTTCCTGGGTGGCCTGATTTTCAGACATGCTTTAATAAACTGAATGATAAGATGATTCATGGCCCATTTTATTCCTGTCATGGAAGAGAGCACTGAGACTTGGACTTTCAGAGTAATTAAACGTAGGCCTTTATTGAGCGCAGATTGTAGAAACTGAAGGATTTGTGCTACCTCAGGGGACAACGGATCCCAAGACTGCTGCTGAGTGACTGAGAGGAAACTTTGCCATATCTTCTGATATGTACTGTTTGTGGTGCTTTTCCTAGCTTGAAGAAGAGTCCCCACCACCTCCTGAGAGCAGCCTTGCTTCAGCAGCCTTTGCCTTTTAGTTCCATGCAATAAAATGTAGCCTCCCTGGTGTTGAGTGCAGGAACTGCCCCGAGACAGAAGATCTGGGATTACTACAAGAGGTAGGGTGTCTTCCACACTGAGCTGTAAAAGAGTTGTGAACCATGGCCTTCTCAGCCAAAATAGAATTACTGCTAAAACTGTGTTCATGGATATTTTGAGACTGGACAGCAATCTCATGACTAGAGGTGTCAGAGGAAGAATGTAGCCCAGACTAAACCTCCATGGGTGGTGAGGGCAGTCTATCCCTCCTGCAGAGGGATACGGGACTCTCACCAGATATCTCGGGCACTTGGTATTCACCGGGGTTGCCACCAACTCTATTTCTAGGATGCCCGATCTGGTTAGATGAGAAAATGTTTGAGTACTCAGAGACCGCTCATTGTTTGACAGAAGATTCCAACTTCACCTAACTGGTTCTCTGTCATTGGCACATATACTGATTTCAAAGATGCGCCAGTTCAACACTGGGCGAACTTCCTCCCGAAGTGTGGGACTCCTGGAACCCCCCTGTCTCTGGATGTAGTCTCTGGCCACCCTGTTTTCCAGATGCAGGAGTACACTCTTCCCCCTCAATGAAGGGCCAAACGCTAGTAGGGCACGGAATGCTGCTCTGCGTTCCAAGATATTCGAGACTAGCCCCTGAGACTCAAATGCCCAATGTCCCCAGGCTTCCTGATCCTGACAATGTGCTCCCCAGCCTTCCACACTGGCATCTAACTTGATTTTCTCTGGTTGTGGGAAAACCGATCAGATGATGCTTCATCAAATTTTGGTCGCGAGTCACAGCCACAGCAATTGTTTCACCCTGACATATGCATTGATGCTCCATCCCACTGCATGAGAAATTAATTCTGGAATTTTTTTGTGTGCCACTTAGCCCTCTGAACCATTGGGAATGTGGTATTGAACCCAGAATGCTGAGACAAGTTCTGGCAGGCAGGGCAGTTGCTTACAATGCCCACTTCACTTTGAGAACCAACAGGCCTACTTTTTCCTGCAGCAGCTTAACTTTGTTGGCTTGGGTGTCCCACAGTACACCCAGAAAGACCATTCTCTGTGTAGGGCATAGATTGCTTTTCTTCCAATTTATCAGCCACCCAAGGCACTGAAGAGTGTAAATTAATAACTTCCAATGTTGAACAAGGGTACTCCTGTTGCTTACAAGTAGGAGTATATCGCCCAGATAATGATGGACTTTCAATCCCCTTCCTGTCAAGATGTCAGGGAATGAGAAGATCGCCGCGGCGATCAAATCTGCACATGCATAGAATCCTGACAAAACATACAGGCAGGCGGGCACTAGGACCCAGGCGCGCCTGTCGCCAATGACGGCACCGGGCAAGCCCCAGGACTCAGGAGCGCCTGTCAGAAGTCGGGCGGGCTATTTAAACCCGGCTCTTGCAATGCTCAATTGCTGTATGGTCTTATCTGTGTTCCTGAGTTCCTGAGAGTAGATTGTTGCCGACCCTGCTTGACCCTGATTTGCTGTCCGTCTCCTGTTCTGATCCCTGGCTTTGTCTGACCATTCTCCTGCTTAACCCTGCACGTTCTGACCTCCTGTTGACGAACCCGGCTTGTGACCTGTTTATCCCTCTGCCTGCTGAGGTTAGTTAGTAAACAATTTACATACAACTGGGAAATAGGAAGCTTATACAAGTTCTAAATCTGGTATTTGGATACAGAGAAATCACCAGATCCTGGGACTGTGCTGAATATTGGAGGTGACATGATACATAATACAAAAGAAGTAACGTGTTTAAGCATTCAGACATTAAATTCAACTTCGCAGAACCCAGTGACATTATTTTGCAGAAGGCATTTTACCGGTACTTACCTACGTGGGGAGGTTCATGGAAGTGAATCACTTCTACCAGAATACCAACAGTATGCTTGACAACTGTAAACATACTGTGTGTATAAAAGCGCAAGCAGCT
Organism: Staurois parvus; assembly: GCA_951230385.1. Taxonomy (NCBI): domain Eukaryota; kingdom Metazoa; phylum Chordata; class Amphibia; order Anura; family Ranidae; genus Staurois; species Staurois parvus. The sequence goes on along the minus strand of CATNWA010001398.1, from coordinate 50,926 downwards.
CCAGACATATGCCATACATGTGTTGCAGCAAAAAGGATTAAACTCTTAAAACTCAGCAATTGTTATACTGTACAAAACACAGAAAGATTAAGAATTTTCAAAAACTAAAATAAGTTTTTCCTTTAAAACCACTTTAAGGAGCATATTTATAGAAAAGTGAATGTGACTTTCACCAAACATTTGATGGTACTTAAGCATTCTCATTTAAAACACCCGTACCAGGAAAATTCACCTTATACCCTAGTTCTGTAATAAATCAGGACAGAGATTGTAACATTTGAACATAGTGCATTTCTACACAAACATTATTCCCTTTATAAATGTCCTTAGCAGTCCCTGGACAAGATTTGGCAGCTAAGGGAACCCAGCACTAAATTGTTTGTTGTTCTTACCTGGCAGGTGATAGAAGTTTTACAGATGGGAAAATATGGAGAAAACTGACTTAGCAGACGCAGATTTGTCTTCTTTACAATCCACACCCAGACTGATATGTTACCAGGAAATAGAAAGTAAAAAACACAAAAGGGAAAGAGGTGGGGAAAATAAGCTGGATCACACGTTGTGCTGTGATTGGAGGATATCTGTCTGTCTATGGGTGGTACCAGCAGAAATAACCGTACGCTATTAAAGAGACCCCGCCTTCAACTTAAAAAAATGCAGGTAAAAGCACAGAAAAAATATTTTAAACGGTTACCTGCAGTGTTTTTCCTTTTCAGAAGTTATTTATATACAGTATATGCATGAGAAGTGTAAAGATAATTACTTGAGTGACAGCTCTGAGTCTGCTGTGGCTGCTGACATCACATCCAAAATGGTGGCACTCAGCAGCAGTCTCAAAGCTTTTGGATGTCTTTAGAATGGAGGCTTTTTTTAAATTATTTTATTTATGAAGTTCAGTCTCATTACAAAGATTTACAAGTTTCACAAGTTTCATGAGCATACAAACAGCCATCAAAGTCTTATCAATCAAAAAGATAGATATAATGGAAAATTGTATATTCACCGTTCTGTAAGTTTCCTTTCCTGGTGCATCTTCATGGCAGCATATACTGGGTTGTGGCTCCACCCTCGCAACCTGATAGGACTGGTTAGCTATAAGTTTATAGCTAGAGCCCACCACAGTATTCTCTGTGAGTAACAACTCAAGGGTGGGTACCTGTATGCTGCCATGAAGATGTACCATTAAAGGAATATTACAGAAAGGTGAGTATACAATTTACCACTTTCCCGGCACATCATGGTAACATACACTGGGAAAGAACATGCCAGTCAGGTGGGTGCAAGAAGAACTCAAATTTATTAACAGGAGCCTGAACAACCAGCCTGAATGACAGATCTGCCAAATTCTATAGGAATTACCGTAGATGAGCCAGATTAATTCCGTAGTGCGAAATGAATGTATTTCTGGAAGACCAAGTTGCAGCTATACAGATCGTTTCCAGGGAAACTCTACAGTATGTTGCCCAGGAGGTTGCCACTACCTTTGTGGAGTGTACTTTTAATCCCTTGTGAATGGGAAGTTGTTGCACTGGGTAGGCCTTCCTAATGGTCTTTTTGAGCCATAATGCTATGGTGCAAGAAGATGCCGCTTTACTTTTCCTGACCCCTTGAGGGATTGCTAGAAGTTTGTCTATACTTCTGAATGAGTCAGTGGCTGCCAGATAAGTCTTGATGTTTAGCCCAACATCTAATGGATGTGACTCCCCATGTTCTCCAAGGAATGATGGCAGTATAATTTCCTGATTAAAGGAGAAAGAAGTGGCTACCTTTGGAATAAATCAGTCTGAAGGTCTCAGAATTACTCTGTCAGGCTAAAAGATAAGATGAGGCTCTCTAATAACTAGTACTTCTATTTCCAAAACTCACTTGGCTCTAAAGGTATGCTTTCTCATTGGTATATCTACAGCTAAGTCCCATTAGGAAGCTGACTCTGCAGGATGAAAAAGGGGACCATGATAAGACTTCCAAAACTACCTACAAGTCCCAAGAGAGAAATATGGGTTTCCTGGGTGGCCTGATTTTCAGACATGCTTTAATAAACTGAATGATAAGATGATTCATGGCCCATTTTATTCCTGTCATGGAAGAGAGCACTGAGACTTGGACTTTCAGAGTAATTAAACGTAGGCCTTTATTGAGCGCAGATTGTAGAAACTGAAGGATTTGTGCTACCTCAGGGGACAACGGATCCCAAGACTGCTGCTGAGTGACTGAGAGGAAACTTTGCCATATCTTCTGATATGTACTGTTTGTGGTGCTTTTCCTAGCTTGAAGAAGAGTCCCCACCACCTCCTGAGAGCAGCCTTGCTTCAGCAGCCTTTGCCTTTTAGTTCCATGCAATAAAATGTAGCCTCCCTGGTGTTGAGTGCAGGAACTGCCCCGAGACAGAAGATCTGGGATTACTACAAGAGGTAGGGTGTCTTCCACACTGAGCTGTAAAAGAGTTGTGAACCATGGCCTTCTCAGCCAAAATAGAATTACTGCTAAAACTGTGTTCATGGATATTTTGAGACTGGACAGCAATCTCATGACTAGAGGTGTCAGAGGAAGAATGTAGCCCAGACTAAACCTCCATGGGTGGTGAGGGCAGTCTATCCCTCCTGCAGAGGGATACGGGACTCTCACCAGATATCTCGGGCACTTGGTATTCACCGGGGTTGCCACCAACTCTATTTCTAGGATGCCCGATCTGGTTAGATGAGAAAATGTTTGAGTACTCAGAGACCGCTCATTGTTTGACAGAAGATTCCAACTTCACCTAACTGGTTCTCTGTCATTGGCACATATACTGATTTCAAAGATGCGCCAGTTCAACACTGGGCGAACTTCCTCCCGAAGTGTGGGACTCCTGGAACCCCCCTGTCTCTGGATGTAGTCTCTGGCCACCCTGTTTTCCAGATGCAGGAGTACACTCTTCCCCCTCAATGAAGGGCCAAACGCTAGTAGGGCACGGAATGCTGCTCTGCGTTCCAAGATATTCGAGACTAGCCCCTGAGACTCAAATGCCCAATGTCCCCAGGCTTCCTGATCCTGACAATGTGCTCCCCAGCCTTCCACACTGGCATCTAACTTGATTTTCTCTGGTTGTGGAAAACCGATCAGATGATGCTTCATCAAATTTTGGTCGCGAGTCACACAGCCACAGCAATTGTTTCACCCTGACATATGCATTGATGCTCCATCCACACTGCATGAGAAAATTAATTCTGGAATTTTTTTTGTGTGCCACTTAGCCCTCTGAACCATTGGGAATGTGGTATTGAACCCAGAATGCTGAGACAAGTTCTGGCAGGCAGGGCAGTTGCTTACAATGCCCACTTCACTTTGAGAACCAACAGGCCTACTTTTTCCTGCAGCAGCTTAACTTTGTTGGCTTGGGTGTCCCACAGTACACCCAGAAAGACCATTCTCTGTGTAGGGCATAGATTGCTTTTCTTCCAATTTATCAGCCACCCAAGGCACTGAAGAGTGTAAATTAATAACTTCCAATGTTGAACAAGGGTACTCCTGTTGCTTACAAGTAGGAGTATATCGCCCAGATAATGATGGACTTTCAATCCCCTTCCTGTCAAGATGTCAGGGAATGAGAAGATCGCCGCGGCGATCAAATCTGCACATGCGTAGAATCCTGACAAAACATACAGGCAGGCGGGCACTAGGACCCAGGCGCGCCTGTCGCCAATGACGGCACCGGGCAAGCCCAGGACTCAGGAGCGCCTGTCAGAAGTCGGGCGGGCTATTTAAACCCGGCTCTTGCAATGCTCAATTGCTGTATGGTCTTATCTGTGTTCCTGAGTTCCTGAGAGTAGATTGTTTGTTGCCGACCCTGCTTGACCCTGATTTGCTGTCCGTCTCCTGTTCTGATCCCTGGCTTTGTCTGACCATTCTCCTGCTTAACCCTGCACGTTCTGACCTCCTGTTGACGAACCCGGCTTGTGACCTGTTTATCCCTCTGCCTGCTGATTCTGTACTACACCGCCACCACTGTTACCGACCCGGCCCTGCCCGACGCTGCTCTAGTTACCTCCTCACATCACAGACTCTTACCCGCTATACTCCTTCTATGGTGCCTCTACCACAGCTGGGTGAACCCTCGGCCTGCTCCAAGTCCATCCCCACCATCAGGGGCCTGGTGAACAAGCAGGTCGGAAACTTAGATTCCGCACCTTGGGGGATTCTGGTCTGTGGAGTGCTAGAGGCTACCGCGGTTGGATTCCTGACAAAAGAGCACAATTAACTGGCAGAAGAATTTTTGTAAAGGTTTTTGGTAGCCGTGGATATTCCGAAAGGCAGACTTCAAAATTTAAAATGTTGGTACTTGGTGGCAAAACTAGGTGTACTTCTGGAAGGCCGGATTACGTGATGCTATGCGTCCGATAAATTTATGTACAGCATCCAGTCTTCTTATTTATTGCAAAGAAGATAGACTGAAAAGACTCTCCATCCCTGAAGGATTCAAGATATATTCTTCTGTTGAAGCTCTTCAGGTCTAACACCAGAAGAAGATCCCACATTTTCTTTTTCACTGGGAAAAGGGGTGAGTAGAAAACCTTCCCTTTTGGAGAAAAGGGTACCTCCATTAGTGCACATTTCTGAAGTTGTTCAGAGGCATATTTTGTCATGATTTTTTCCTCTTTCCCCCAGATATGAAGGAAGTCTAGTTGTTTGAAAATGATCGCTTGGATATTTTCCTTTGAACCGCCACCAGACGACCCATCAAATGGTGGATACTGCCAAAGCTACATGACCCCACCCACACCTGTGCGTAAAGCCTGAGTCTGGCTTCCACTGACACAGGCTGGATGGACACACCCTCAAAAAGACTTTCTCTGAATTTCCCGGCTAAGGATGACTTAGACTTCTGAAAGATTGGCCCTCTCTTCTAATTCCTTTTAAACTCTCTCACAGTCTGTTTAGATATTTGCTTCCCTGTACTTTAAACTACTTCCCAACTGCCCTATAGCAGAAATACTACTACAGGTCGGAGCGGGTATGCGAATATCACGTAAAAATCTATATATAACGTCATTTTGCATTTCTGTGTAGGGAGCACATGTGAGCCGTGTGCGCACCTTACCCATGCCGCCGTTCTTGGCTGTGGGTGTGGCAATCACTGGGTAGTCCTGGCTGGTAATTACTCACCGGTTGCCGGTGATCTACGAGGATCTCCGATGGGGAGGAGAACCTGTTTTGTGTCAGTGACACCAAGTCAGTTCCCCCACAGTGTCAGAATGTCCACCACAGTCCCACTATAAGTTTGCTAATCGACACCATTACTGGTAAAAAAAAAAAACTCCCAATGTATATACCGCCTTTTGTAACCGCTCGGTATAACGTTCACGTAAACCAATTAATTTACACGTATTTGGGTGCATTTTTTTTTACCATTAAGATATGTAGCAGAATACATATTTGGTCCCAAATTTATGATGAAATTAGATATTTTTAAAAATTTTTACTGGACAGTTTAACAGCAAAAAGTCAAAAATACGGGGGGGGGGGTGCATGCGCGGCGGCTAGGCATGGGGGACATGTGACACAAGAAGCCCCACCAAACCCGCTCAGTTAGCCCTCTCCTTAGCCCTCCACTCCATTTGCCAGCCACCTGAACCCGGAGGGAGAGCGTTTATAAGCTCTCAAGGCACATCCCGGCATCTGAATGGGGAAGATTGGGCGCTGGAAGCTGCCCACGCCACCCTATCCTCCAGAACCGCGCAGCTACGGGCCCTGCACCACTTCCTAACTACACACCCTGTTCCAAATTATTATGCAAATGATATTTTTCTCATTTACCTAAATAATTGATGTAAATAACAGTCAGCATAATTCCTCATGTTATCAAAACTATTAGGGAGTACAAATTAAAATTGTATTGAACAAACCTCCTAATGATAACAGTATTTTTTTTTAAACATAAAAAACTTACAATGCACTGCTCCAAATTATTACGCACAGTAAGTTTCAAAATCACTTTATAGGTTGTAAAGAACTGAAAATTGTCATTTGTTTTCAGCATATTTACTGAAAATCAAAAGCTATTTCAATCAAACTTTAACAACATTTTAACTTTTTAAAACATTTTACCGGGTCACGTTACATTTTAACATAGGGCCCTTATTTGATAGCAGCTTCACAAGTCTTGCATCCATTGAACTTGTGAGTTTTTTGGACAGCTTTCTGCTTGCTTGAATTTGTTTGCAAGATGTCAGATTAGCCTCCCAGAGCTGCTGTTTTTGGATGTAAACTTGCCTCCCACCCTCATAGATCTTTTGCTTGGAGGATGCTCCAAAAGGTTCTCAATAGGATTGAGGTCACTTGCGGAGGATGGAGGCCACCCCATTTGGGTGGGGTTGTGGGGGAATCTTTCTCTCCTTTTATCCCTTCATAGCAGCCATAAATTGATGCAGAGGTATTCTTTGCTAGCATGAGATGGTGCATTATGTAACATGACAGTTAGCTCGGCAAAGGGGTGGGGGGGGCGGGTGTGCTGTGACCCCTCTGGATGGGTGCACAACACAAAAAAAGATTAGCACAGCACAACAATAGTGGAGTGAAAAACAAACAGGTGAAATTTATTTACAATATTTACAGAAAAAATGATAAACAAAAAGAGACATCAAAATAAATCTGGCCAACTTGGCTACTTACTGCAACCACAGCTTTTCCTAGCTACCCACAAGGTAATCAGCCTGCTGCTATACCTAGTTGCAAGTGACTGGGAGGTAGCCACACAGGGCTTTGGTATCTCTCTGCACCACAGATAACAGGTCAGCTCCCCCAGACATTCAGGCACAGATCTGTTCCAGGGTGAGCAACTCCCTGAAGCACTCTGGGAGGTTTTATAGAGGTGTTTTTAAAATTTGGAAAAAAAAAGGGCCCCACTACCTTCACTGGGCTCATTACCTCAGTGCTGAAAGACTCAGCATTCCTCTAGTGGTACAAATCTCCCATAAAGCCTGAACCTTGGACAAATATATCGTCCATCCAGGACGCAACCGGGTGATTTCACCTCCCTTTACTGTCACATACCCCCCCCCCCCCCCATTTTTTAAACCCTTTGGGGTTTTTTTTTTTAACACAGTGGGCCGGGCAGGATGTCCCCGGGATAAAAGCACCCAAACTTTTCCCATCTAAAACACCAGGGGGATGCTTTTCACCCTTTGAAGGTCAAATTCCTGTAGGGCCAGAAAACCACCTATTTACCCTTCTATTTGGTTTCCTTATTTTGAGCCATCCATTTTCGGGAGCTTTTTTGACCCCTGGGGTTTTTTCCAGTTTAAAAAGGGTTTCCCCCAGCGAAAAGGCCCGAAGGGAATCGGGCCCCAATTTTCCCCGCTAAACACCCCTTCTCAATCGGGGGCTTTAATTTTCCTCGGGGAGACTTTAGTTTTTGGGGTTCTGAGATAGATTACGGGGTGCCCCTCCCCCCAAACCGGGACAGCACCCCTTCCTAAGCCAAAGGGGAAAGCTTTCCTCTGGCCAAAAAAAGGTCTTTTAAAGAATTCTGGGGGAGTATAGGACGGGCCCTGGTTTACAAAAGGGCCCCTTTTTTAAAGACGGGAAAAGGCTGTTCGGCATCAGGGAACCACTTAACCATGCCCAGGTTTCCCCCCTTTTGTCGGGGGGGGTTAGGGGAAAAGCCTTAGAAGCAAAAGGGGGAAGGAATCCCCGTTTATTTACCGGGGAAATTTCCCAAAGAAAACCCCTTTACCGGGCTTTTTGTTTTTTTGGGGTGGCCCAATTCTGTTTTTTGTTTCCCAAATTTTGTTTTTTCTGGGGTTTTTTATTCCCCCTTTCTCCCAATGTTTTCCCCCCAGGTCCTGGCCTCCTCCGGGCCCCAATTTCATTTTCTTTTGGGTTTGGGCCGGGAAACCCCCCTTTCCGAAAGGGGGTCTGGGCACAGCCTAAAATTTTTGGCAAATTTTGGGGGCCCAGTCTGCGCTTTGGATAATCACATCGCCCGAAGTACGCTGCGGGTTACTTCTGAGGGGGACAAAAGAACCGGGATCCATTTTTCGCGGGGGGTTTGGCCCGGTGCTTCCCGGGGTAACCCAAACCCCGGGGCATTCTTTTTTTTATTTGGAATAAACCCTTCTGGGGTTAAAAAATGCAGCTTTTTTCCTTTGCCGATTTAGTAGGGGAATTTCCAAAAACCCCCCTTTTTGTAAAGTTTAGCTTTTGTCATGGTCCCGGGGTCTGCTCCCAGTCTTTCATTATTTCATTACCCTTTGGCATGGGGGTTGGGGGGTTTTAAAAATTTTTTTTAAAACTTTATTCAACTGTCGAAAGCCTTTAAAAACAAAAATCGCCAGTTTCCCATCTGGTTTGGGCACCAAAAATAGGGGGGCTGGACCAGTATTTTGGGGGACCCCCTCTATCACCCCAAACCCAAACTTTTTTTTGGGTTACTCCCCCACGTATTGCCTCCCGTCGGCCTCGGGTTTTTTCATGGGGTTTTCATTTTTTAAACTCTTTCACCCGGGTTTTGGGGTGATAATGCCCTGCCCACCCCGGGGTTTGTCCCGGCGGTCAGAAAAAACCCTTCTGTGTTCCCGGAGCACAAACCCCTTTAAACCCTCCTGTTTTTGAACTGTAACAACTTTGATGCTTTTCCCCAAACCCCCGGGAAACCCAAAGGGCTTTTAAAATGGCGCGGGTTTGCCAAAACCCCTTCAGCAACAAAGGGAAATTCCCTTTTTCCCCCTCCAGGCCTTTAGCAGTTTAAATTTGTGGTAGATCTGCTCCGGTTTCCCGCCCCCCCCTTGGTTGTCTGCCCCTTTGAAAATTCACTTAAACCACTTTCCCCAATTCCCTCGTGGGGGCCATCCCATTTGGCCGGGAAATTTTTTGGTTTTAACCGTGGGGGTTTAAAGCACAAAGCCTCTACCCCCAAAAAGCAAATAAAACCCTTGGCCCGGGCCCCCCCGGGATTGTACCCCCCTCTCCCCTGCGCAAAACTGGGGTTGGGCAAAGTTCCTTTACAAATAGGCGGGAACCTGGGAAATTTTCTATCTTCCCTTTTGGGGCGCCCGGTGCTCAATCACTCCGGGGGGGAAAAACCTCATTTTTCCCCAAAGGGTTTCCCTTGGCGAAAATTCTAAAAACCCCCCGGGGTGCCCTTCCCATGGGCCCAACCCTAAAAAAGGGTAAAAACCCTGTGGAGGCCGGGGGGTACCTCCCGGATGGCAAACACAAATAGGGAAATAAAAAAATTCCCAACCCTTTCCTTCCTTATCTACCCCCTTTCCCTTTTCATTTTTTTCCCAGGGTTTTTTTTAAACCTTTCCACCAACCCGTCATTTTGGGGGGGGATAAAACAGAGGTGCGAAAACTTTTTTTAAACCCTTGAACATTTTGCAAGCTCTTTCTTCAGGGGGAAATTTTAAAGGGGGTTTCCCCTGATCCGTCAGCTTTTCCTTTAAAATCCCCACTCGGCTGAAAACGAGGAATAGCCCCTTTTAAGCTTTTTGTCTTGGAAAGGGGTTTTTTTCGGGGGAAAAATTTGGCTTCTGGATAGCGGGGGGGCTTTAGCCGATTTAGGGCCCAAACGGGGTTTATTTGGATGCCCCCTAGCGGATTTCACCGGGGGACCAAACCAAAACCCAAAGGGGAAATTTCCTTTAAAGGGGGCCCTTCAATGATGGAAAAAGAGGAAACCATGGATAGGGAAAAAGGGGGCAAAAAGGGGCCATTTTCGACACACAGGGCAAGGGGAAAACCTTTAATTTTCCACCCCCTTTAATGCCCCCAGGGCCAAATTTAAAAAACCGCCTGCAGTACTCTTTCCCTTTTTTTCTCCGCCCCCAAATGCCCCCCAAGGATGTGCCCAAAGGGCCCAACCCAACACCAACTTCCTTTTAAGGTCTGGGAAACCACCGGGTTTTGCTCAAGGGTTTTTCTTCCCCTTGAAAACTCGTTAGAGTAGGTCCCTTTTCCAAAAGGAAAGTAGGGAAATTAGAGCAAGTTTTCCAGGACTAAACTATTTGGGGACCTTCTATTTTTTCTACATTTTGGGGGGTTTTTTCCCCCAGTGTGGGGCCCTTTCAGCTGTTCGGTTGAAAAAATTTTTCCCTATGCACCCCCTAAGCCCGAAAACCCCAAAAAACCGGCAGATTTTCATCTGAGGGGGGCGGGGCTTCCTTTTTTTCCCTTGGGTCTCCCCGTTTAGAGGGACAAGGGGAACGGGGGAGAGGACCTCACCAAAATCAGCGCCTTTTTTCCGGGGAATTCAACCTTTCCGGGTTTCTGCGGGGAGCAGGGGGGGGGTCAAAACAATCCCAGATTTCCCCATTTTTTTTGGAAAATCCCTCCCCAAAATGGCATAATGGGTAAATGAGGTTTCCAATCCTTTAACCTGTAAAGACGGGGTTAAACCTTTGGGGGTCTCAAAAAACACCAGAAGCCACGGGTACCCCCCTTGGGGGCCCCCCATGCACACAAAACACGCCCCCCTTTTTTATGCCCAGAACCCTTTGTAGTGACCCACCCTCCCTCTTATAAAGGGTTACCCAGGTTACCAAAAATAAAGGCCAACCCCACAAAATTTTTTCCCCATTTAAAACAGTCATTTTTGCAAAAATTTGTTTTCTCAGTCCCCCGGCGGCCCGGTGAAATACCACGCCCGCAAACAGCGACTGACATCAAATTGCCAAAAAGGGTCAACTGCATAGGCTCACCCCCACCACTGGGAAAAATTAGCTGCAATGTGCCCCCTCTTCCCTTTCCAGGGGGGTAACAGAAAAATTTTTTTTTAACCGCTTCTTGCGCCTTTGGGCCCTTTCCCGGGGCCGCTCTTGCCCAGCTTTGGGGTAATACTCCCCCCTCTCACTCTCTCCACCCCCCACCCCTTGTAGTCATCTTACCCGCCGGGGGGATGGTCGGGTTTCTTAGGGGGGGGAAAAGTCCGTGAGCCCTTTTGGGGGGGGAGCCCCCCCCTTTTTTTGTTCCCCCCCATTTTTTTTTTTTTTTTACCCCCCCAAGGGTTCCCCCCCCCTTTCCCCCCCCCACGGGGGGGGTCCCACCAAAGCTTGCCCCCTCCCCGGGGTTTCTGGTCTCCTGGCGGGACCCATTTTATGAATAGAGTAGGCGGGGAGACCTTAGGAAACCGATCCTGAACACGGCCCCCAAATTTTTTGGGGGCGGTCAAAGTTTTCGGGCTCCCACCACTTCCCTGCTCGGTGAATGAGACCCTACATCTGTGACCTGGGATTTTTCCCCAACCCGAAAAGCCCCCAATTTTTATGTACCCGCTGGCAGGGACACCCGGGGGGGTAACCCCCAACCGGGCCCCAAAAAAATTTCCACTTTTAGCACATAATTTTATTTGGTTTTGGGGCCCGGGGGCCCTTGGTTTATATTTAAGTTTTTTGCGACTCCCCAGTTAATAAAGGGGGGCCATCAACCCGGGGGCCCACTGTTCTTTAGGCCTTTTTTTTCCCTTTTAAAGCATTTCCTTTCAAAGGGGGGTTAAAAAAACACCTTCCGGATCATCCTCTCCCGTCATTTTTGAGCAATAAACGGCCACAGAAAATGATGGTGTTTTACCAGAATCAGCCACAGTCTGCTGCCTCTGCTGGAGCTGCTTCATAAACAGCCTCCATTTGTTGCTGTGGGTTTTCTGGTCCTGTGAAACCAGCCAATTCCCTATGACGACCTCTGCTTGTTCCAAGGCCCTCTGCTGGGCTGCAATGCTCTGTCAGGAAACGTTGCACTTAGGCCTGTTGTTGATTGGCATTTTGCCCAGAGGCCAACCTGGCTGATTATCCTCCTCCATGCTGGCCTTTAGTTACCACACAACTGCCCGCCGTCCTCCACCATATGTATCAGGTTTAACGTGGTACGGGGGCAGCGGGTGTGTGTGACCCCCCTGGAATGGGTGCAACAACACAAAAAAAGATACAGCACAGCACAACACATAGTGAGGGGGTGAGCGACAAAACAGTGTCAATTTATATTACGAAGAGTGTTTAGGCAGACAAGATGAAAGACAGAAATAGCGAAGCACTGTCAATAAGTGACAATCCTGAAGCCAACATTGGCTACGTTACTGCTACAAAAAACATGCTTTTTCCACTCGCTACCCAAGAGTTGATCTACCAAGCCGGCGGCTAGAACCACTAGTTCTCAGTCTAGTACTAGGACGTTAGCCACACAGGCTTTTGGTCTCTCTCTCACACCGATAACCAGTCAGCTCCCCAGGCCCAGCGAGTTTCAGGCACAGATCTGGTTTTCCAGGGTGGAGCGCAACTCCCTTAAGCACTCTGGGATGTTTTATAAGAGGTGTTTAAGGAGTCCACAACTACCTTCAGCTGGGCTCATTACCTCAGTCGCGTGAAGGACTCTGCAACTCTCCTCACTAGTGTGTACAAAGCCTCCCCATAACAAAGTCCCCTGAACGCATCTGGACCAAGCACATCAGTCTCCCAGACCAGGAACGCAACCGCCCGGCGTGAATCCCACCCAAAAAAAAACCCCTGTCCTACTGGCACAATTGGTATGACATGAAGAGAGATTTTATTACGGAATGCCATAGTTCGTCCTGGCTGGACCAGGGAACAAATTGGTCAGCTCATAAACTCTGCAATACTTTGCAGAGGTCATCTTTACATCGTTCGGGGACCCTAAAAGGGGCCAGACCAGCTCTGTTCCCAAAACATGGTACTCCCACCATCGCCTTGCTGATGTTGCAGCCTTTGTTGGAACAGGGTGGAGCCGGCCACCAACCATCCACTACTCCATTCCATACGGGACGCCATCCCCGGTTGCACACGGCAACTCATCAGTGAACAGGACCTGTTTTTGAAAATTAGTCTTCATGGGATTTCTCTGCCCCATGCAGGATCCATTTCCGACTTCGTAGCAGCATTGTTCAGTGGTGGTCGAATGGAAGGTCTGAGATGCAAGTGCAACCTCTCGGAGGCCTCACTACTCCAGTGGACTGTCCAGTGGGCAACTCCAGAGACAACAGCATCTTCAAATATCACTGTTTGCTGCTATGATGTAAAGGTATTTTAGGCAGCTCGCTCGCTTCTTGATCCGATAGCAGATGGGTGATCACAATCATGCCCACACAGGAAGGTGCGTTCTCCATTTTTGCTCCAAAACTTCTACATTTTGGTATTGGCTCCTTAAAACTCATAATGCCATCACCTGAGGGGGGGGGGGAGGTGTAGTAATCGGCATACCAGAGCCAGGCACGACTCTCACTGTATATAAAGAAGTATCAAGTATCCCACCTCATTCCCCACTCCCTGAAGAATGCGTTCAGTTAGTTGTCTAATGCCATCCTTTTCCCAAATAAGGCAATAGGGCTTGTTCTTTGTAAGAAGATACCAATTGATTTTTGTAGAAAAGAAGCTGTTATGCTTTTGCGTGCGGTAGTCAGAGAAGTGCGGGACCACTGCGTTTTAACATGTAGCAGACCGAGAGTGAAAGGGGAATCGCACGTACCAACAAAACTAGAGTGCGAGACCAGAAAATCCATTTTTTAGCTCATCAGACTTGAAACTTGCGTTAACCCCAGGTGCATTTATTTGGCAAGTACTTATTTACCTAAACTTATTTCTGTTATCTGTTGCTGTGCTGTTGTGCTCTGTATATTTAATATATATATTGGTTACATCTTCTTTCTGTAATATTTTTACTGCACCCTTTTAAAACCTTTGGTAATAAATCTTACTTTCTGAAAGTGTTGAACTGTTTCTATAGCTCTTGAATGTAACTTACGAATCCCTGCCGCTGAAGAGCGCTACTATGTGTGGTTTAACCCTCTGTATAAACGGTCTGTGGAGATCGCGGTATTAACCGATGGGTTACCAATCATCTAGTGTAAAATTGCTGAGTTTCCTCTTTCTCTGTACAAAAAGGAGGTGGTGGCAGTGTGAAGTGTTAACTGCGTAATTAACCTGACCCAGTAACAATCGCATTCAGGCTTCCGGTACATTGAATGTGGTCCAACTTAAGCTGGAAAATCATTGTTCAGGGTGCAGCTGGGTGTGGCATTATTACGCACATGACATCGCAGTTTTAGAGCATTGACTAGTCCTTCGGTCACGAGATTGGTGAGAAGGTTTGGGGTCTGACGCCCGCGCCCGTCACACATGGATCTGGCAGAAATCTTACTCAATGTGCCTTTATCTGCACAAACCCGTCTATGCTCTGAATCAGCCACAAATCTCTTAATAGTGCGATGATCATGCTTAAGTTTTTTGTGAAATATCGAATGTTTTCTTAACCAAAGACAAATGAACTGGTATTAATTTTTAGATATATAGATGATATAGTACTTACAGTTGCAAGAAAAAGTATGTGAAACCCATTGGGATTACGTGGAGTTTTGCATGAATTGGGCATAAAATGTGCTCTGAACGTCATCTAAGTCACAACAATAGAAGAACACAGGTCTGCTGAACATAATACTACACAAACATTAGATGTTGCCAATGGTTTAAATTGCACATAACTATGTAAACATTCAGAGCTGAATATATCCGCTGAGATATTTGAATATCCCATTATCTATTATTGAAATTTGATTCTTATGTTTTTTTATTTGTTTGATCAATACTGCTACTAATATTTAGACACCTGTTTACACAGAGGGCGCAGCACCATATATTTATTTATCTTGTTCCAATATACATATATGAGAAATGTAAAGAGGAGGCAGCGAACTCACTTTAGTCATAAGAATATATAGCTTTCACACTCTATACATATCATATTCCTGTGGCTCACAGGCAATCTCACTTTTTTAATGTTTTCATACCTCGTCCAAGGCATTGAACTATTTCACTCTTTTGGGCAGACAGAGAGATCCTTTTTCTTCCCCATATTGCTTGAAAATGGTGCTCTACTTAATAATGTGGAACACCCTCCTTTAGTAAGTGTTTTCCTTAAATTGGGCTCACACGGCCATATCTAATTATCACAGGTGTCCGAGATTGTTTTCAGTGATCAAAAGAGCCCTGACACACACATGCCTCCATGAGTTAAACTGAAAACAAAATATTCTTAATCTTTGTGACACTTAAATAGAATTTGCATAGTAATTTGGAACAGGGTGTAGGCCCAAATCCCCGGCCTCTAGTAGCAGTAGTGGCCCCAGCGAGAGCTCCAGGCATTCGGCTGCGATGGAGGGGGTAGATGCAGACCCTTCTGTGGAAACTCCTGCAGCTCCAGCTTCTACTCCAGTGACTTTTACTCTGACAGTAGACACCCTAGTGGATAAATTGCAAGTATTTCTACGAAACATTACTACCACTATTTCTGCTGAAGTTGGGAAGCTAGCTCTTGAGCTCAGGGGAGATTAGCCAGATAGGAGACTACACAGACCACTTGGAGACTAAATTTGATGAACTGGTAAAATACGTTCATGTCTTAGAGGAAGATAATGCGTTATTTGAAACACTCCATGTCTCAATTGCAACTCCAGCAGGAAGATCCTGGAAAATAGGGAATGCCGCCAGAATGTTCGTATTCGCGGTATGTCGGAAATGGTCTCTGACTCTCAACTTCAGCGCCTTTTGCTGTCTCTCTTTTCCACTTTTGCCCCCAAGGTTCCAGAGGCTGACTGGCGGATGGACCGGGCTCACCGGTCTTTGGCCCCGAAACCCCCTGAGGGCACTAGACTGCGAGACGTCATTATTCGCTTTCACTATTTTGAAAGTAAGGAAGCCCTGCTCTCCTCAGTCAGCAACAAGCCCTCTTTGGAATTTAAAGGGGACAGACTACAAATCTTCAGTGATTTACTCCTATTACTGGCTAAATGGCAGGCCCTGAAGCCGGTCACCTCTCACTTTCAACAGCATCATATCCCTTATCACTGGGGGTTTCTCTATAAGTTGGTTGTCTCTAAGGATAACACCCAAGTCACACTCCATAACCTTCTAGAAGCAGACACTTTCTTCAAACAGCAGTCTGTGGCTGCACCGATATTTGACATGCAACGATGGTCTCCTCTCCTGCACCCCCTCTTCATGGTCAGCTGAGCTCTAGGCTCCACCCTCCAGCCCTATGCAGTGAATGGAATAGACGGCTGGCTGGCTGCAGAGAGGCCGGGTGGGTGGAGCATAGCTGCGAAAGTCAGTCCGGGCCTGAGTTTCCTGCCGGATCTTAACAAAGTCATTGGGTGCAGCAGGGAATCAGAGCTCTGGGAAGGCAGAGAGAGGGTAAGACAGCTGGCTTGCCATTATTTCAGGATGGCATAAACCGAGCCCACCTTCCCCTGCTTGACTTGCTGAGCCTGCCCCCCTGCCTAAACCCTGCCTTTCACCTGAGCCTGCCTCCCGCCCGAGCCATGCCAAGCTCTCCCGACCTGCCAAGCCCTGGTCTCCTGTCCCTTCTGCCTGGGGCAGTGTCACCCCCCTTAAAAATGCCACCCTAGGCAAACGCCTTGTCTGCCTCGTGGCAGATACGCACCTGCTTAC
The DNA here is from genome assembly GCA_951230385.1 of Staurois parvus. Taxonomy (NCBI): domain Eukaryota; kingdom Metazoa; phylum Chordata; class Amphibia; order Anura; family Ranidae; genus Staurois; species Staurois parvus. The sequence goes on along the minus strand of CATNWA010001398.1, from coordinate 34,499 downwards.
AGCACTTGGTTCATGGGTTCTAATGCCAGTCATGGCGCCGCACCTGTCTGGAATTTGCATGATTTCTCTGTACGGGTGTGTTTCTGCCAACACTCCAAAGATATGCTGTTAGGTTAATTGGGCCTAGTATATGTCTGACTTTCTGGCCTTAGATTGTAAGCTCCTTGACATTACAAACGATTGTGAATGGACAAAATATGGAGGTCAATTTCCAGGGTTCTGTCAGTGCCAGGAATATTGATAAATCAATTAAGATTTTGGCTAATGACTAGAAAGTGGAAAGGGAGTGAATTTTACCTGCGTCCTGTTCTTCTGACAAGTGAAACTTTAGATTTTTCTTCTGTTTATATTTTCATTGCAACTTTGTTTCTCTCTCTCTTAAACCTCTCTCCTTATACAATTTTACCCCCTCCCCCACCCCCCATGTCATCACCTGTTTCATATGCAAATCTATGTATCACCACCCCACTCTTTTTTTATTTTACTATTTATTTACTGATTAAGTTAATGTGTCTCATTTCCTATCACCTCCAGCTCAGATCCTCACATTATTATACGATTCCTAATTGTATCTCACCACTAGTGTGATTGAATTCACAAATCCTGGTCAGTCCCGTTCCCTTACCTATAATAACCTTTAGGGCCAGTTCACACTACATGTGTTTTAAGTTGCTTTTTTCTGTATCCAAATCGCACAGAAAGAAGGTTATATGGTTGTCATGTCATAGTTCACATCGGTGCTTGCATTTCCAGTGCGTTGTAGGTGCTACCAAAAAAGTCGAACAGGCTGCATTGTTTATGCACAGAACCGTACTGGAATGCAGTAAAATGCCCTGGAACGCACTAAAACGTAAATATCCCTAATTAAATTGAAGAAGAAGAGATGGGAAAAATTAACTTGAATGCATAAAATGCACTGGAAGACGTCAAAAAAAAAGCACATCTAGACTGTGTTTCTATAGTGTGAACTGACCCTTAGGACTTGTTCACACCATTTGTGGTGCAGAAAACGCATGCAAGAGCACGCATTTTCCTGCACAGAAAAGAAATGCAATGCCCTTTGCAGATGTGTGCAGGTATCATGATGCAAACCTAATTGCACCTCCACACGTCTAGTAAACAGAGATGCATTCACAGCCACCAAAACGCATGGCACCACACTACTGTGCGGTTAGGTGCAACACACTTTTAAAATAATATGCCTGCAGTATTTTTGCATGTTCCCATTGCAATTCATGGGCTGAGGAAAAAAAAAGTCAGAAATGCCACATTCGCACAGGTCCTCTATCCTGTACAGCATGAATGAGTGGGTTGTTCATGTAGCTGGAGCCACTTGTTACACTATGGGGACACAGCAGCTGCATGAACACAGGTTTTAATCTGACAGGTGTGCAGGCGTGGGGAAGTGGCCCTGAATGCTCACTGTCTGCGTTCAAGGCTGTACACCTGCACCCATATGCCTGTCAAATTAGGGCCTGCAGCATTTGCATAGTGTAACATAGGTTGCCTGCAAACGGCAACAGCCACAAAAACAAACTACTGATTCACACTCTACAGGCCACAGCACCCATATGAATGAGCCCCAAGACCTCAATTACACACACAGCTTTATTTATTAACTCAGTACAGTTTTATCATTTAGATTTAACAGGAATTTGGTTGGGATTATGTCCATTAATAATGTTTTTAGTGTATTTTTACCATAAGTATAATTTGGATATTTTCTCTGGTGGTGGGGAGGGCTGTCAGTAGGCTGAATTGGGCCCCATGATATCTAACAGTGGCCCTGGGTGTATGCTTGTGTCTGTGCCAGCTGTATAGTTAAGAAGAACAATAACTTCTTCTATGGAATACCTTGAACCTCTGCTATGTACCTCAATGTATCTAGGAATCGGACATGTTTTCAACTGAAAATACAATTATTAGTAATGTTTCCCCTGCAAATGAGGATCAGCTCCTTGGTCGAGAACAGCGATCTCACCATGTCCAGATGTGGTCTGGAATTCCACAAAAGAACAATTCACAAAGCCAAAAAATAGATTTGCAAATTACCACTGAACTCTCCTAACTACACTCCCATCCACTAACACTCCCCATTACCACTTCCGGGTCCACGAACGTTCTTCTGAAAACGTCATGACGTATTTTCTGTATGACAGCCGCTCTAGCACCTCCTCCAACAGCAGTCTTGGTGTTTGTGCACCATAGCAATTTTCCACTTGGCTCCATTGTGTATATGACATTCGCGAATATATGTTTGCAGTCCTATTGTGTATTTGGCATTGGTGAATATATGTTTGCAGCTCTATTGTGTATTTGGCATTGGTGAATCTATGTTTGCAGCTCTATTGTGTATTTGGCATTGGTGAATCTATGTTTGCCTGTAAAGGCCCAAAGTCAACATAAATTTGGGCCTAATTTTTTACTGTTAAGAGGATTATAGAAAAACAATAGCTAGCTGCACATTGAACACGACCTATTCATTGGTACATAACATGGTCTTGTGGTGCAATAGGGGGCTTTTGGTTTGTTAGTTTGGACATACTTGCATATGTACGCTCTAACAAGGAAGATTTGGGCATATTATATAGGTAGCAAAAAATAAGTGTTAGGGGTGCTAGTATATTGAACTTGAACATGAAATAACCCCCCAAAGAATACATAGTCCAAACGTTTATTGATCAAATATATATTCCACATTTATTTGGACAGCAGCAACAAGTAGGTACAGTCAACTTCTTGGTGGGAAAAAAAAAGAAAAGCAGGATTGATGTTGCTAAAATAGAATGGTCCTGCTCATAAGAGCTTACAATCTAAAGATTATACTTCTAATGAACTGTGCTTTCACAGGTTACAGCAGGAAACAAATGGTTAATATGAATCAAGCAACATTTTCAGGGCCATAAAATTAACACACACCATCACTTGGTTGGATCATCTATCCACAAAACAGGCTGCAGATCAAAATAGCAATATAAAAATACATAGGAAAGTGCCAAAATAACAAATGCCTCCCACCTCCCCAAATCCCCCACACATACATTTCTCATCAGGTTTGTCCTAAAACTGCATTTCAGTCTAAATAAGCAAACTATAGCCAAGTGCAGATTTGGAAGAGCAGAACAATTGACATATGTTAGGATTACAATGCTAAGATAATAAACACAAAATCATTGTACAACAATACACAAACACATCTTAGAAGGAATAAAATGCAAAACATTTACAGCCCACATCAAAACACAGCCTGAGTGGGGTCTGGGGCAATTCAGCACAATATCTCTTCTTCCTCCCACAAAACCACCATAGGCAAGGACTTGCTAAAAATAACCAGGCCTATTACCAGGCCAAACCATTCACTACTGCAGGTCTTTATATAACATAGGTTGGATTTGGAGTGCACCAAACAAGGCCCCACCCCCCAATTAAGGCCACACCCTCCACTGTTATTCATTTGGTCAGAGAAAGTGATTGTACCTGATTATCCTACGCCAATCCTCTTCCCACCTACGTTAACCCTTGGTATACAGGCCCCACAAATCAGAGTCAGAAAGAAAGCAACAGTGAAGTGATGTGAAGGGGAACCCTATTGGCAACATTTATTGGCACTATGGGCACAATTCACTCCAGATTTATCGCATGAGTTAAGGCAGTCACATGACCACATCTCACATGCAATACTGAAAATGTCAATTCACATTTGCTAGTATGCGGGATTCCCATAAATCGGAAAAAACACTCTGGAAATAAACCATAAAAAGACCTTACACCCCAGTCACATCAAAGCCGATTTGAAAAGCGTGTTACTTACAGTGAAATTGACGATTTCCTTGTGATTTGCAAGACATCTGACACCGATATCTATTCAAATCGCCACAAAAGTAGTACATGTACTACTTGAGAAATCAGTGTCGAAAACACACCCATGTGGCCGCTTCAATAGCAGACAATAGGGTGCGACTTGGCATACGATATGCAAGTCGCATGTCCTGCAAATTGCATGCCAAGCCACACTCGATGTGACCACTATTAGAGTGTTCATATTGGTGTGGTTCAAACTTGGTTGGAGCTTTATAAAGTAATGAATACACTACTTTTTGTGCTATTTGCAGAGAGATCTGTCAAATGTCTTGCACATCGCACTGGAAATCGGCATGTGCCCTGACTTTGAAATCATGTGACTTCATTGTAAGTCACATGCTTTAAAAGTTGGGCTTGATGTGACCATGGTGTAAGTCGCACAATTTTTAAAATCCGCTTTGATGTGACCGGGGTGGACCCCAGTCACATCAGGTGCAATTTGGCATGCAATTTGCATGCCAGGCGAACTTGCAAATCGTAGGCCAAGTCGCAACCTATTGTCCGCTATAGGTTCCGTTCACATGAAATCCAATGTTAAAATCGTGCAACTTCACTGTAAGTCGCACCACTTAAAAACTGCTTTGATGTGACCGGGGTGGCCCCCAGTCACATCGGGTGCAATTTGGCATGCAACTTGCATGCCAGGCGACTTGCAAATTGTAGGCCAAGTCGCAACCTATTGTCCCGCTATAGGTTCCGTTCACATGAAATCCAATGTTAAAATCGTGCAACTTCACTGTAAGTCGCACCACTTAAAAACTGCTTTGATGTGACCGGGGTGGCCCCCAGTCACATCGGGTGCAATTTTTGGCATGCGATTTGCATGCCAGGAGACTTGCAAATCGTAGGCCAAGTCGCAACCTATTTGTCCGCTATAGGCTCTGTTCACATTCAATCTGATTTTGAAACAGTGCGACTTCACTGTAAGTTGCCCGATTTCCAAATCGGATTAAATGTGACTGTGGTCACAGCCCCTGGTCACATCGGGTGCAATTTTGTATGCAATTTACAAGTCGCAGAGCATGCAAATCTCATGCCAAGTCGCATCCAGGGTAAACCAGCCCTTAGGGCTGATTCACCCTGCCGCGATTTCAGGTGCGATTTGCGAATTGAAATCGTACCTAATATTGGATCTAATGAATGTGAATGTGAGTGTCTTAACATACGTGATTTGCTGTAGCACGATTTCAAAAGTAATTCTTGTCTAACCTTTTCTACATTTTGTAGCGATTTCACATATAGACTACAATAGAAATCACAATGCAAAACACAATTGCAAATGCAATAACTCGTTGGGAAATCTACAGAAAACACTGTGAAATTGCCAACCAAAAGCGTAATTTTTTAATCGAATCGAGTGTGAACCAAGCAGGCAATTCAACAAAGGAAATAAATCTTTAAAGACATGCAGTATCTGCATGCTCGGATAAAGGTCTGTTATGGACTTTGGGGGGGACTCCATGCCATTATTTTATTAAATTTTGGCATGGGGATTCCCCTCCAAATCCTTTTCTCTCTCTCGCGATCGCTCTTCTGTCTCTCGCTCTTCTCTCTCTCTCTCAGCTCTTGGCTTGACAAACCCATCCTAAAAGGGGGCGGAGTGCAAACCAGCATTATCAAATCAATCATTAGTTCAGGCCCTTATCTCAGCCCATTTGACATTCACATAAGATGCAGCTTTGAAGGTGTTTGAACACAGACAAGGCCTCACTCTAATTCACATTCTAGGGATCATTTAGACAGAAAGCAAAGATGCTGCCAGCATATCTATGTTAGGGCAGCTGCCCAGGGAGAACATGTAACTTCATTGCTGTGGTAGGGATTCAAACTGACGACCCTAGTGCTATGAGGCAGCAATGCTAACCACTTATCCACTGTGCTGTGACACCCATCCAGCCTACATTTCTGTGGTGTGACCCTAAGTCCCCTGGGCAAGGTCAGAGTAACAAGCCAGGTATCTCAAATGTTACACAAAATGTTGTGCTAAGTTGCCAATTCAGATGTATGTTGGTTCTATAGAAAAGGTAAGAACTTAGCGAGTGCTTACAATAGCAGCTATTGCACCAAAAAGGAACCACAAACCTTCTCAATAAGTAATAGAAATAAAACATTGCAGCGCTAAAAACAATGAATATACTGATAAAATGCTAAAACATCATATTATAAGATACCTCTATAAGACCATAAAAGTCAGGTGACAACTTAAATAACAGGTGATAGGTATATGGATTACTTTGAAGTATGTCAACTAACCGTCCAATTGAAATGCAAATATATATTCAAAGTAAGGTGACAAAGTGATTAAAATTCCAGAGTTAATATGCGGGGTGACAATGATAGTTCCAAATGGACAATATCAGACGTGACAACTTCAATATCCCAGTGTGAGCTAATAGTAATCCGGTGATATGCGACAAATGGTAAGATTGTACACTCACCGGAAGCACAAACTTAATGCGCATTGATCAAATGACTCAACCGGAGGTCTCCTTTAGGGTACAGCCTGGTGCAAGATCCCCTCCATAGGCTTCCCTCCTCTGGTCTGGGTAGATCACATGGGGTCCTGGGATGGGGTTTAATTGCTCAGTGCAGAGCAAGAAATATAGATGCCCATAGTGTAGTATGTAGCAGTATTTATTTGGTAAGTAATAAACATAAAGCATAAAACATACACAGGGTATCTGTAAATAATGAAGCAGCACGCAGGAAATCAAATTTAGAATACATAAAGATATGCCTAGCTACAAATAGTGCCTTTTGTCAAACACAGTAGATGGGCTCGATTGCTGTCTTGCAGATGACTCCACACAGAGATTTACTATTAAACAGCATCTAAAAAGAAAGCGCCCATGACAGACTGCTAAATTGTGTCCTGCACATGCTCATTTCAATCCTTGCATAGACGTTGGAAAAGTATTTCTTGACTGTCATGAATTCCCTTAAAAGACTATTTTTTACCCATTGAAATTTTTTTTAAAAATGTAATATATTGTTTAAAGTAAAGTTCAGATATTTGGGAAAGCAAATTTCAATGTGAACATGTTTCTACAGTGATTTTTTGTTTTGTTAGATGTGCTTCTAAGACGTCTGTTTTTTTAGACTGATTCCTGTATTGTGCGTAGTTAGTAAATTCGCTTTCGAGTCCACTTGTTAGACTCTTTCTTTAGTTAATGTCTTTGCCATCTAAAAGTAGTTGGATTTCAATGAAAACTAGACTTTAGCCCACGGAAATGTGCGTAGACGCTGTCTACGCACAATAGTAAATCAGGGCCCAAATGCTGTCTATACCTATGTTAGAATACGTACATTAAATTAATGGGCGATCAGCTCAGTTTGAGTGGCAACTCCATCCTCAGTGCTCTGCCTTCTGGGGAGCCGCAGCTGATGGACCTCTGGCTCCCTCTCCTCAGTCAGCTCCCAGGAATTATTCCTCACCAGACAGATGTTATGGAGGATGCAACGGGCAAGGATAATACTGGAAGACCTCTGAGGAGAGTAGAGTAGCTCACCCCCAGGCCTGGCCAAGCAGAGAAACTGGGACTTGAGAAGGCCAGTTGTGGTTTCCACAATGCTCCGGCGTCTCTGCAAGGCCTTGTAAGAGCGTTTGCCCTGGCTCTGGGGGAACCTGATTGGAGCCATCAGCCACATCAGCTGCAGATAACCAGCATCCCCTTGGATGTCAAGTAATTTCACTAATCTGGTTATATGCGTGTCTAGGTGTGGCCCTAAACCAGGCCATGCATTAGTCAATTTTTATCTCTGACACCAGGGTTTCAAGAAACGAAACTTGCCTCATTCCTGCATCACCTAACTCAGTGGTGACAGGGGAATAACATTTTAAGTACTATTATGTACTGCTGGTGTGGGAGGGTGGAAAGTCTTTACAGCTTGCTGTACACCATGGGTAGGCAACCTTTGAGAGGTGGAGATCTCCCTGAACAACATGAAAGAGATCAAAGATCTCCAGGGTTAATATAACAAATATCACTGTAAAAATACAAACTTACCCTACCTTCAGAAAGGACAGTGAGTCAGTAGGACAGATGACGGAGTCAATAGGGCAGAGGTTGTTGTCAGTAGAGCAGTGGACGGTGTCAGTAGGGCAGAGGTTGGTGTCAGTCAGTAAAGCAATGGATGGTGTCAGTGGAGCAGTGGAAGTGTCAGTAGGGCAAAGGTTGGTGTCAGTAGGGCATGGTGTCAGTAGTTTTTATTTTTACATTTTCATTTTTTTTATATTTTTCACAATTTCTTTAGGAGCCCTGTTGAAAGGGGAGCACTTGGGGGAAGGGCTAGGCAGCAGAAAAAACAAAGATGGGAAGGGCAGTGGGGGAGGTGTTTACTAGAACCGATCCACTAGATTTTCCTCCTGCAGCAACTGTAAGTTGGTGGGAGGGTGAGGAGGAGATGCTAGCTTTCAGCTCCAGGAGGAGGGGATCATCAAAAGGCAGGTATTTTAAAAATGTAAACTCCCAGCAAGTGGCTGGGGATTGGGATTTTTCTGCCCCCAGCTACCCTGGGCGCCAGCATTAGGCTGCTTAGGCAGCTGCCTTAGGGCACCATGGTAGGGGGGCAGTAAAAATCCCAATCCCCAGCCACTTGCTGGGAATTCAGATTTTTAAAATACCTGTCCATGGGAGGGAAGGGGGGGGAGAGCACACTGCTGGTGGGGGGGGGAAAGGGCAGAGGACATTTCTGCAGGGGGGGAAGGAGAGCAGAGGTCACTGCTATGGGGGAAAGTAGGCCAGAGGTCACTGCTATGGGGAAAAAGGGGGGCAGAGAACACTGCTATGGGGGTGGCCCTGCCTATAGCAGTGTCCTCTGCACATCACCTCCCCCCCGTAGTGTCCTCTGCCCCCACTTTCCCCCATAGCAGTGACCTTTGGCCCCCTTTCCCTACAACCAGCAATGTCTTTGGTTGGTTGGACCGAGCTAGCAACCAATCACCTGCGGGTTAATATAAAAAGTTAATTTGGCCAGCTCCTCCTCCCACCCTCCGTCCTGAGCTGTGCTGCCTTCCGCTCTCCACTGTGCACTGACGATCACAGTAGTGGGGGGGGCTGGAGGAAGGTGGAAGAGGGACCTGTTTGCAGTCTACCTGTCACTTGCTTGCGATCAACAGATTGCCGACCCCCACTGTACACCATTATTGTTGTAGGCTATAGTCAGCCTCTTCAGTTTTTGTGGAAAAAGCTGACAGGCTGAGTGCACACAATTAAACTAACAATTAAACCTCCCCCAGCAAAGCCAGTCACTGGGAAGATCATTGTAATATATTTTCTTTCTCCTCTTATGCAGCTGAGAACAGAGGGAATGTGATCACATATAGAAGATCGAACCTAAATTATTTCTAATGTTTGTTTCTATCTAGACACAACTGATTTCCTTTTCCTTTATATTTACACTGAACAGCATTTGTACAATGTGAATATAAAAGCGCTTTAGAGCATAAAGTCAGTGTTGGAATAGATGGACCTTACTTGTCTCTTTTCACCATTTTCTGCTGATGTGTTGCATATATGTGTCCTCTTGTTTTTGTTTTAGGGCCTAGAGTACGCATATCTGTGGCCTTATTTAAACATTTGGCAATGCTGAGAGGGCGCTCCCAGCACAGTCCCCAGTGGGGCATGGAAAGCGCTAGATATATGCGTGCAAATGGGAGCTTTATGATCATGTGATTGCTGTGACAGCCAAGCACAGCAATCACCTAACCCCAGGGCCTGTGCATTTTGTAACATGCATGCAACATTATAGTTCATGTTGTGCCACAAACACAATATTTTATCAATAAGCCACCCGGGTGGCATTTGGCCACTCCCAAATATGTTGTATAGGCCCAACTGCTGGAGGATGAAGGCATCATAGCACGACCTTGGAAAACCCGTCCGAACACTCATGATACGCTGTCTGGTGTAATATACAGCTTGAATGTTGAAGGAGTGTTTTGCTTGTGGTTTTAGTAGTCAGCTTCAACTCTCCTGGAAACCCTGGTTGCCACGTGGGTGCAATCAATGGCCCCCAGGATTTGTGGCATTTGTCTATGCAGGTAGAAAGCCACCTTCATGTCATTCCACTCGTCTTCATTTCGTGACCAGTAGATAAATTGTGGCACCAGGTCAAGAATGGCATCTATGACCTGCATAAACACCCTGGACTTGGTTAGACTTGGCTGACTTATACCCACAATAATGCCAGAGGTGGTTTGGAAGCTGCCCAGACCAGGGGCGGACTGACAACTCATGGGGCCCCCGGGCAATAGGGGATCATGGGGCCCCTGTGTCCTTGCCCAAACTCAAAAAAGCCTATGAAAAAGGTACCAGGGGCATCTCATGGGGCCCCCTACTGACCTCGGACCCTCGGGCAGTGCCTGAGTTTCCAAATGGTCAGTCCGCCCCTGGCCCAGACCCAAGATATACAGAGTCGTCAGCAATTTTACCATCCAATGACTGCGGCCAATACCAAGTGGGAGCAATTTTTGCCTCTATGAGCTCATAGAGGTGCATAATTGCTGCTTGTCCTAAACAAAACCTGCAGCGGACATTAGAGTCCTGCATATTTTCCAAGAATGCACATGCTGCAAAAAGCCGTGGCTGGCGGGAGCAGGCATTAGGAGCAGCGGCGGCAGCGGCTTGGTTATATGCCTCCTCTTCTTGCTCTGCCACTTCACAAAAGGCTTAAATAAACACAGTGAGCCCCAAAAAGAGTGCCTCCGCCTCATCAGACATGTTTTCCAAAAGTGCGGGCACAAAGAAATATATACCTTAGATTGTACGCCCCTTGAGGGTTAGGGACTGATGTGAATGCACTATATGTATGTAAAAGTTCTGCGTAAATTGACGACGCTATATAAGTACCTGAATTAAATAAATAAATAATAAATATACATGCTCACAATCACGCACGCATGAACACCAATGGCGATTTAAATATAGATAGGACACATATGGCTCCCCCACAAATTTTCCCTCCTAGAACAAATCTTACCCCATATCACCCCCGGAATCCGCCCTCGCAGCGCAAATCTTCCCTCATCTTCCCTTCCAGCACAAGTCCCCATTCCTCATTTCCAGCACAAATCCTCACAAACCCACACCCCCCAGTACATATCCCCCCCATCATCCCTAATAACCCCCACTCAAATCACCCTTTCCCCTCCTAGCAGAAATGCACCCCTCTCAAAATCCCCCCCCCCCCAAAAAAAGCCCACCTCCCACCTCAAAACTCCCCTCCTAGCTCCTCCCCCACAATCTCCCCACAGGAAAAATACCCCCCAAAAAATTTTTCAATTTTTACTTCTAGAACAAATCTCCGCCCCTCCCGAATTTCTCCTTCCCGAGTAAATCTCTTTCACCAATCCTCCTCTCCTAGCACAAACATATGCTACTCCACCTCCCTCCCCCCTCCAGTTGTGTACCCAGTTTAATCCCCCCTCCCTCACACACAGACCCCACATACAATGCTGCTGCAGATGTCTGTGGGATGTTAAAAGAAGCTTCTCCCAGGCTCCTCCTCAACTGCAAGGTGTCAAGAAGAGGAGGAGCCTGGGGGAAGCTGCTTTTAACTTTTGACAGTCGTCCGGCAGAGAGAGGTGCGGGGTGTGGGATAGCGGCCATGGAGACTCACAATAGAGATGCAGTGCCTGTCAATTGCGCGGTGCGCTATCTCCCCTCGGGTTCTTCCTCCTGTCACTGCCGCACTCCTTGACCTCAATTCTCACATCAGACTGAGCAGGATTTACTTACCGGGCTCCATCTCCTCCCAGCAAAGAATGTGGGTAGGGGGTGGGTAAGCAAACCCTGCTCAGTCTGATATGACAGTCAGGATCGAGGAGCAGGGCAGTAACAGGAGGAAGAACCTGGAGGGGAGATAGAGCCCAGCACCCAGATTGTAGCAGCAGCAACTCTTCACGGGGTGCCCCCACCCTTTACATGGTAACAACCCGCCCAGGACAGAAGCCTCTTCTGCCCACCCCTAGTCCCGGCCCTGGTCCTGATGGACGCATGGTCCAGATCCCACATCCTGATTTTTTGTGACACAAGAAGTTCTTGCAAATTGTGTGTCAGGGGTTCTTATAATTCTAAATTGTTGCTAGAGGGTAAACCATATATTCTCCAATTTCCCTTCCCCTTCCTATCCTTGCAAATTGAAGGGGGATGCATCTGGGGATTGTTGCTATCTTCAGGAGAACAGGACTTCCAGTATGTGGACCTCTCCTATCCAACACCCAGATCTACAACCTGGAGGAGGTAAACCCCTGATGCTTAGAGGACTCTTTGTTTTTTTTACCTCCAGTCAAGTGGGCTGCTGTTGTGGTGAAAGGACAGCTGCTCCCTTCTGTTCTACTCAAGTGCAGGAGAAAAGACTTCATATTGAAAGCTCTCCAGTTGTTTCATGTTTCAAGCTCAAGTGTTAAAGGAACTGCAACTTAAAGGGGTAACTCTGTAGTTCTAAATCCCTTCCTTTACTTTCCTGTGACAAGGAGGAAGGGTACTTTGGCTCATACCTGGACATGCCATGCTAAAGTGAGTTCTAAGGTGAGTCATTGCTGTGACGCCGGGCAATGGCTCACCACAAGAAGAAATTGTGCTCAAAGGAAAAGAAACCATTGTGAAGTCCTGGATCTTCAGCTAGCATACTGAACTGTTGGCCAGTGTAGGGGGCGACCTTTGTTCCTCTTTAGGAGATTTCTCTTGATTTGTTGCCTTAGGGCCAGGTGATGGCTCATCAGCAGAGACTCCTACAGTAAGTTATTTCCAAACAGCAGGGGAAGGATCTCTTCATTTGAAACAACACTTGGCGAAGATTCTTGTTATGGACACTTTGTGAAGATCTTTGATGTGAAGTTATTGTGCCCATTGGAGGTGGGGAGATCGCTTGCTGAGTGTGGGCGGTTATTCCTGGTACCGCATGAAAACGTGTTCTGCATTAAAGGGAGACCTCAGCTCCCAATCTTCTGTGTGAGGGCAATGGACTTTGGTCCTTTGAAAAAGGACTTTAAAGTGAATGAGTCTATTTTTCAAGACATGCCTAGATAGCTAAGATTAGTTAGGATGTCTACTTCTGTTTTCTTTCAGGGATTTGGAAGGCCAAGAGTTGCCCTTAAGGGGAAATCATTGGTACTGTCAGCTATGAGAATGTTAGAGCAGATTTGATAGGTGCATTCTTGGTGGGAAGCTCGCCTCTTAGTGAAAGGATGTTCCCACACTTAGCCTGTAGGATAGGATGTGTAATGTGTGCATATCTGTTCTCTTTTCTCTTCCTGCAGGACTGCAAGGAACTACTCTGCCTTGGCTGAGGCTTTTCACTGTAACATATTGTAGATTGCTGATACTGTCTAAATGTATTAGATAGTTTAGGGTATAGATAGGTATGTGCTTACTTCATCCCACCAATTACTTCCATTTTGGTGGGGGGTGCACATAAAAGATGCACTCAGTAGGGTTCTACCTAAAGACACTTGTGATTATGTTTGAAACTATGTATATACTGTACTTGTACAGCAGATATTTTATTTTCACACTGCTAATTTATTTGCCCTTATTGGGTTTGTACATATGTTACTTCCCTTTTCCACCTCCAAGTTTGTGGGATACTCCGCCTAGATTTTTGTACAAAATTTTGTAGGGGCGGCTGCCCAGGCCAGTGCAGAAATTGCCTATTGTGGCAAGGGGTGAGTGTAGTATCCTCCTAGTTAGGTGCTAGAATGTGTATAGTTAGGTTAAGCATAGCTGTGTTTCTCTGCTTACCAGAGAGGCTTCCAGGTAAATTCAGTATGGTATTCTGCTTAACACAGTGCTTTGATTGATTAGTTAGGTCTGGTCGTGCTTCTCTGCGGTTGTTGGAGTTTGTCTGAGTTCTGCCTGCCTTCAGGAAGCTATGAGAGCCTTCTAGAACATGTGTAGGGGCTAGGCAAATGAACAGCATGAATATGGATACAGCCCTTGCTAATTTCAGGAGAAAGCAGTCCGATTGCATGGTAGGAGTGGTATTTATATTCTGGGAGCACATGGGTTCAGCATCTTTAGCAGGAGTGGATTGCACTAGCCAGGCTGGAGCCAAGCTGCCTCGCCTGGCACATGCTGCCATGTGGCCTCAAGTGGGTCAACCTGAGGGCCTGCAGCTAAAGAGAGACCCTGGTTTTGTAGGAAGCTGACTAAGGGGAGTTGTCTGCCAAGGCTCTATCTGGTATCACTGGAGGGTTTTGCTTGAAAGATTGGAAGGAGCCAACCACTCTATTTTTGGGCATTGTGAGTATTGATATTGAGGAACTTGGGGACGCTGTGTACTTGCTAACTTCCCTGGGGTCTGGAAAAAGGGAACACTGGATAGTGTTCTGAAGAAATTTTCCAAGTGCTACTACTGCAAAGAACTTTGCTTAGCTATGTTACCTTTGAGCTGTCGCAGTCTGTCATAACTGGCTTATACTTGAGGAGCTCAGCCCTGTAACTGCTACTACTGCTAAAGGGACATTGCTCAGTCCTAAACTACTTGATGCTATATGTGACAAAGGGAAGTCGGCTATATACTGTCAGGCAAAACAGTAGATAGCCGACAGGGTCTGACAATGGGTCCAAGGATTTCATCCCGATACCTAATGGCAGTCAGGGTGCCATTGTCTAGCCTGTAGAGGACTGTGCGTCCCTCCTTGGATATGCTTCCCTAGACCATCACTGACACACCACCAAAACAGCCATGCCGAATGATGTTACAGGCAGCATAAAGTTCTCCAAAGCTTCTCTTTCATGTCTGTCACATGTGCTCAGGGTAAACCTGCTCTTATCTGTGAAAAGCACAGAGTGCCAGTGGTGGACCTGCCAATTCTGGTGTTCAATGGCATATGACATTCAAGCTCTATAGTGCCGGGCAGTGAGCACAGGGCCCACTAGAGGACGTTGGGCCCTCAGGTCACCCTCATGAAGTCTGTTTCTGATTGTTTGGTCAGAGACATTCACACAAGTGGCTGGCTGGAGGTCATTTTGTAGGGCTCTGGCAGTGCTCATCATGTTCCTCCTTGCACAAAGAAGCAGATACCGGTCCTGTTGATGGGTTAAGGACCTACTACAACCCTGTCCAGTTCTCCTAGAGTAACTGCCTGTCTCCTGGAATCTCCTCCATGCTCTTGAGACTGTGCTGGTAGACACAGCAAACCTTCTGGCAATGGCACGTATTGATGTGTCATCCTAGAGAAGTTGGACTCCCTGTGCAACGACTGTAGGGTCCAGGTATCGCCTGATGCTACTAGTAGTGACACTAACCCTAGCCAAATGCAAAACTAGTCAAAAACAGTCTGAAAAGATGAGTAGGGAAAAATGTCAGTGGCCTCCACCTGTAAAACCATTCCTGTTTTGGGGGTCATCTTATTGTTGCCTATCTAGTGCACCTGTTGTTAATTTAATTAACACTAAAGCAACTGAAACTGATTAACAACCCCCTCTGCTACTTAACTGACCAGATCAATATCCTAGGAGTTTAATTGACTTGATGTTATACTCTGATTAAAAAGTGTTCCTTGAATTTTGTTTGAACATTGTATTTTAAAGCTGTACTTATTAACAATTTTCTTTATTTTGTTTTTACTTTTTTTCATATAGTACAGACACTTTTTCCACAGTGGTCTATTTTTTCAGCTCTAGAAACATTTATATAGCACTTACATAATCGGATGTGAGATAAGAGGTGCTGGCAGGTTCAGGAGGTTGTCAGAAGGGGGGCTGCAGGTTTAGTAGGTTACGAGAGAAGAAAGGCTACAGGAACAGTCAGTGGTGAGAGAAGGGGGTGAAGGTGCAGTAGGTGGTGAGAGGATGACTTTAGGTGCTGCAGATATTGAGAAAACAGGGGTTGCAAGCATGTTGGGTGCTTAGAAAAAAAAGGATGCAGTAGCAACGTGTGGTGAGAGAAGTGTGGTTACAGGAATGGGTGGGGTGTGGTGGTGAGAAAAGAGGGTACAGACACGGTGAGTGGTGACAGAAGTGGGGCTGCAGATGCAATTTGTGGAGAGAAAAAGGGGGTGTAGGTGCATTAGATGGTGAGAAAAGTGGGGCTGCAGGTGCAGTAGGTGTTGAGAGGAGGGCTGTGCTAATCATACACTAATATCAAACACATAACCACCATAGAAAAACAAGAATATTGCCCGACTCTCTGACTGTTTGCAATAATGAGTGCTTCAGTGTTAAAATAATCTGGTAAATAATGAAAAATAATGTGATAAACAGTAAAAACTGTGTAAATAAATATGTACTTCAAACAATGTCCATTTCATTAAAATCTTTTGAAAATCCAGTGCTCTTAAAATAGTGCTCTTTCCAAAAAAAGTGCTCCGGACTACAAGACACCTCCTCCAAGCTCCACTTTGTGCTCCCACATGCTCACATCCAAATTTTGCACTCCCCAAAACTCTGTGTGCCCCTTAAATTAATAAGCACTGCAGAATCATGAAATAGGCAAAGTAGGCCTATGGGCCCCATGCCTTTTAACCACCTCCCGTCTGGCCACTGTCTAACCACCCTTCTGGCCACTGTATATATATATACATCTGGACAGAAGCAGCACCAATGCGGGTGGACGTACCCATATTTCCTCCCACATTGGCTGCTCTTGTGCACTTTCTAGAACGTGCAGCAGCAGCGGATCATTGTACCAGGCCGCTGTGATCAGAGTTACAGTAGTAAACAAGGCTGTCATTTTCTACCTACTGTGTGATCTCTGTGATTGGTCACAGCAATCACATGGTACCAGGGCAACTACAGCAGCCCTGTACCATGTAATAGCTGTTACCAATTACAGCATCACAGTAGTAAACAAAGTTTCATGACTGAATCCTTGAACAGTCTTACCGATTGCTTATTACAGTGATCATCACTGTAATAAGTGATCACAGTGTAAAAAAATCCTAATCACCTCACTATAGTAACACTGCACTGCTCTGGTGATAGTATGTAAAAATTGTTAAAAACATTTGCCCAATTATAATTTTTATTTATTTATTTTTTACATACTGTCACCAATAAGTGTCCTAAATTACCACCACACTAGTCCCAGTGTCCCTGATCAGTGCCACAAACAGTTGCAGTCTCCCTGATCCCCACTACACCAGTCGCAGTGACCTTGATTACTGCCATACCAGTTACATTGTCTCTGATCACCGCCACAGCACTCAGAGTGTCCCTGATCACCACTACAACAGTCCTAGTGCCCCTGATCACTGCCATACCAATACCAGTATCCCTGATCACTGACACACCAGCACCAGTGTCCCTGATCTCCGCCACACCAGTTACAGTATCCCTGATCATTATTAGATGCATAATTTATGCCCCTAGATAGCCTGAAGGTGCTTCTTTGATTCTCAGCCTCTCTTTGTTGCTAGGCTGTGAAAAAGTCTCACACATATGGTCAGTGGTGTATTTAGGTTTTGTGCTGCCCTAGGCAACACAAAATCGTCTGTCCACATGGACAGCGACCAACACAACCCCCCCCTTCCCCCTCCCGCCAAGAGAGAAATGACATTGACCAACAACACCCCTGCAACACACCTGGGAGAGCCTTCCACTACCCCCCCTCCTCATAGAGACACTTATCTTCACAGCTCTGGATACCCCCGGGAGTGAGAGCCAAGCTCTACATACACCACCAAACAGCCCGCAGCCTCTCTTGGATCCCACCTGATTCCCATGGTGCACATGTCCCTCTGAAAAATGTTGCCCTAGGCAAGTGCCTTGTTTGCCTTGTGGTAAATGCACCCCTGCATATGGTATTGCCATACTCAGGAGGAGTAACAGAATGTTTTTTGGTTGTATTTCTAAGTATACCTGTGCTGTGTGTTAGAAAATCATATTAATTAACAACTTTGTGTAAAAAAATACATGTTCATTTTCTTTCTGGCATTTTCCAAAAACTTGTGGCAAAAAATGATATTATTAGAGATGAGCGAATTATTAAAAAATTTGATTCGGCTGATTCGCCGAATTTGCGGGAGAAATTCGATTCGATGCGAATTTAACTAATTAAAAGGGTTTCTTGGCTTCAGAGAGCCTTTATATTAGTGCAGAACACTGTACCTTTAATTTAAATGCCCTTGGAGTCTGCTGGGGAAGAGAAATAATACTGTCAGTCAGTATGACATGCAGATGAGTGCCGTCGATCTTAGAATCACTGCACACTTCACTCATTTGGGGGAGGAGGAGGAGGGGGAGGGGGAGGAGGAGGAGGAGGAGGAGGAGGAGGAGGGAGGAGGAGGGGGGGAGGGAGGGGGGAGGAGGAGGAGGAGGAGGAGGAGGAGGAGTCCAGTACAGCAAAAAGTGTATCTGCAGAGAGCTCCGCTATTTCTGACAGTTCTCTGACAGTTCCTTCACACTTACAGCGGTTGAAACATTGTATCTGTTTCCGAATAAAAAACATCTGTATCCTAAATGGAAACAAATAGATACAATGTTTCAACCGCTGTAAATGTGAAGGAACTGTCAGAAATAGCGGAGCTCTCTGCAGGGACACTTTTTGCCGGCTGATCGGGAAAAATCCGATTCGTTGCATCCGAAGTTGGCTAATATTTGGATTCGGCACGAATCAAATTTTTCCTGAAATTCAATACGAATTCCACTTCGCCTGGTTCGATTCGCTCATCTCTAGATATTATCAAAAGGCTTAGTATGCCTTTCCGAAAATACCTTGGAGGGTTTGCTTTCTAAGATGGGGTAATTTTTGTGGGTGTTTCTACTATCCTGGTGCTCCAGGGCCTTAGTAAATGTGATAGGTAGTCAGAAAATTAGATGTGCAATTTGTGCCACTAGAATGCCTGAAGATGCTTCTTGAATCTTGGGACCCTTTATAAAGCTAGCCTGTGAAAAAGTCTCACACATGGTAGTAGTATCCCCATACTCAGGAGGTGTAGCAGAGTATGTTTCAGGGTGTCATTGTAAGTATGCCTATGCTGTGTGTGAGAAGTAACTTGTTAAAATGACGACTTTGTGAAAAAAATATTTCACTTAATTTTCCAAAAAAGTGTGAGAAAAAAAATTACGTGTTCCAACCATGTTCATGTTGTCCCAGGTTTAAGTCCAGGCTCCTTCTGGGGGATTCCACTGACTGAGATGGTTGTGTGTGCAGGGAGGGGGTGTCAGGAATGGACTTGCCAGTAATGGTGGGACTCACCTGCCTTGTGGGCTGCAGTACCAGGGCTGGCCAGCGGGTGCTCCCGGCAATCAGAGACTCAACCCTGCAGCCAGCCAAACACCTGAAGCTGATCATGCAGGTGTATTTAAGGGATGGCCAGACCTGCAGTCTCTGCCTTGGTGTGTGTTTTTCCTGGGCCCTGTATCTTGTTACCTGCGTCCCTGTCCCTGTCTGACTGATTCGTTGCTGACCCTGCCTGATCCAGATCTCTGCTGACTTCTCCTGTTTCATCCTTGGCTTGTGACCCCGACCATTCTCTGCCTGACCCCCTGTACCTACCTGCCCGATTGTTATTGACCCGGCCTGCCTGACGACGCTTGCATTGTATGTACTGTTATCTGTGGGGTGGTTTGGTTTGGTTCGTTTGCACTGTGTTATGTTTTAGTATTGCACTGCGTTTATGTTTGTATTGTTAGTCTTTAATAAATTATATTGTTTATAACTTATCTGAAGCCTGCGTTTCCCTGCATCAGTCACATACCTCTGGTCACACCCCGGAGCCCTGACAGGGGGTCTACCATCTGAATGGCATGGAGGTGCCCACTAGAAGGACCTAGCTATGTGTATTGAATGTGCCATCTTTTATTACCAATTGCTATATGGGGATGTCTCTTTGCTATATGGGGCAGCCTCTTTTCTGGATTGGGGTGTCTCTTTGCTGAATATATGGGGTGTCTCTTAGCTGGATTCATCAGTCTTTTTGCTGAATAATATACGGGAATATCTCTTTACTAGATTGGGACTGTCAGGGCTCCGGGGTGTGACCAGAGATATGTGACTGATGCAGGGAAACGCAGGCTTCAGATAAGTTATAAACAATATAATTTATTAAAGACTAACAATACAAACATAAACGCAGTGCAATACTAAAACATAACACAGTGCAACCAAACCAAACCACCCACAGATAACAGTACATACAATGCAAGCGTCGTCAGGCAGGCCGGGTCAATAACAATCGGGCAGGTAGGTACAGGGGGTCAGGCAGAGAATGCTCGGGGTCACAAGCCAGGGATGAAACAGGAGAAGTCAGCAGAGGTCCGGATCAGGCAGGGTCAGCAACGAATGAGACAGAGACAGGAACAGGGATGCAGGAACAAGATACAGGGCCCAGGAAAAACACACACCAAGGCAGAGACTGCAGGTCTGGCCATCCCTTAAATACACCTGCATAATCAACTGCAGGTGTTTTGGCTGGCTGCAGGGTTGAGTCTCTGATTGCTGGGAGCACCCGCTGGCCAGCCCTGGTACTGCAGCCCACAAGGCAGGTGAGTC
The DNA here is from genome assembly GCA_951230385.1 of Staurois parvus. Classification (NCBI taxonomy): domain Eukaryota; kingdom Metazoa; phylum Chordata; class Amphibia; order Anura; family Ranidae; genus Staurois; species Staurois parvus. The sequence goes on along the minus strand of CATNWA010001398.1, from coordinate 14,198 downwards.
CCACCATTACTGGCAAGTCCATTCCTGACAGTACCCCCCCCTCAAGGAGCGGCCTCAGGACGCTCCAAACAGTCCTAGCTGGGCAAAATGTTCCACCGCCCGGGTCTGGTAACTGGCGGGATATCAAAGACTGGCACATCGGGCAGGACTCCGGGGCAGAGGCACATCGGGCAGGACTTAGCTCCGGGGCAGCGGCACACCGGGCCGGACTTTCCGGGCAGAGGCACACCGGGCCGGACTCCGGGCAGAGGCACATCGGGCAGGACATCTCGGGCAGAGGCACATCGGGCAGGACTCCGGGCAGAGGCACATCGGGCAGGACTCCGGGCAGAGGCACATCGGGCAGGACTCCGGGCAGAGGCACATCGGGCAGGACTCCGGGAGGCACATCGGGCTGCAGAGGCACATCGGGCTGGACACCGGGCAGAGGCACATCGGGGCTGGACTCCGGGCAGAGGCACATCGAGCTGGACTCCGGGCAGAGGCACATCGAGCTGGACTCCGGGCAGAGGCACATCGAGCTGGACTCCGGGCAGAGGCACATCGAGCTGGACTCCGGGCAGAGAGGCACATCGAGCTGGACACCGGGCCACCAGGCGGAGCAGCAGGCACCGGGCCACCAGGTGGAGCAGCAGGCACCGGGCCACCAGGTGGAGGGCGACATGCATCGGGCCCCCCAGGAGGGGTGACAGGCATCGGGCCCCCAGGAGGGGTGACAGGCATCGGGCCCCCAGGAGGGGTGACAGGCATCGGGCCCCCAGGAGGGACGGCGGGCCCCCAGGTGGAGCGGCGGGCCCCCAGGAGGGGCGACAGGCATCGGGGCCCCCCGGGTGGAGCGACGGGCATCGGGCCCCCAGGCGGGGCGGCGGCGGGCGCCAGGGCCCCCCAGGCGGAGCGGCGGGCGCCGGGCCCCCCCAGGAGGGGGGCGGGCGCCGGGCCCCCAGGAGGGGCAGCTGGCACCGGGCCCCCAGGCGGAGCGGCGGGGCGCCGGGCCCCCAGGAGGGGCGGCGGGCGCCGGGCCCCCAGGCGGAGCGCTGGGCCCCCAGGCGGAGCGCGGGCGGCGGGCCCCCAGGCGGGGCGGTGGGCCCCCAGGCAGAGCGGGGCGGCCGCCGGGCGCCCAAGGAGGGGCGGCGGGCGCTGGGCCCCCAGGAGGGGCGACGGGCCCCCAGGCGGAGCGGCGGGCGCCAGGCCCCCAGGCGGAGCTTACAACATCTGGATCGTCTGGATCGAGAGCGGCACCGGGTCATCTGGCGTTGGATCGTCTGGCTCGACAGCGGGCATCGGGTCATCAGGCACGACAACGGGCATCGGGTCACCAGGCATCAGGTCATTTGGCTCGCCAGCGGGCACCGCGTCTTCTGGCAAGGCAGGCAGGGGGCACCGAGTCACCAGGCACGACAGTGGGTTCCGAGTCAATTGGCATGACCACGGGCACTGGGTCAGACATTGGATCGTCTGGCTCGACAGCGGGCATCGGGTCACCAGGCATCAGGTCATTTGGCTCGACAGTGGGCAACCGCGTCATCTGGCAAGGCAGTGGGCACCGAGTCACCAGGCACGACAGTGGGTTCCGAGTCAACTGGCATGACCACGGGCACTGGGTCAGACATTGGATCGTCTGGCTCGACAGCGGGCATCGGGTCACCAGGCATCAGGTCATTTGGCTCGACAGCGGGCACCGCGTCTTCTGGCAAGGCAGTGGGCACCGAGTCACCAGGCACGACAGTGGGTTCCGAGTCAATTGGCAATGACCACGGGCACTGGGTCAGACATTGGATCGTCTGGCTCGACAGCGGGCATCGGGTCACCAGGCATCAGGTCATTTGGCTCGACAGTGGGCACCGCGTCATCTGGCAAGGCAGTGGGCACCGAGTCACCAGGCACGACAGTGGGTTCCGAGTCAACTGGCATGAACACGGGCACTGGGTCAGACATTGGATCGTCGTCTGGCTCGACAGCGGGCATCGGGTCACCAGGCACCTCAGGTAGGTCATTTGGCTCGACAGCGGGCACCGCGTCAATCTGGCAAGGCAGTGTGGCACCGAGTCACCAGGCACGACAGTGGGCTCTGAGTCAATTGGCACGACAGCGGGCACCGGGTCATCAGTACCGGATCATCGTTGGATCGACAGCGGGCACCGGGGTCATCTGGCGTTGGATCGTCTGGCTCGACAGCGGGCATCGGGTCACCAGGCAAGACAGCAGGCACTGGGTCACCAGGCATCAGGTCATTTGGCTCGCCAGCGGGCACCACGTCATCTGGCAAGGCAGTGGGCACCGAGTCACCAGGCACGACAGTGGGCTCCGAGAGTCAACTGGCATGACCGCGGGCACTGGGTCAGACATTGGATCGTCTGGCCCGACAGCGGGCATCGGGTCACCAGGCATGACAGCGGGCACTGGGGTCATCAGGCATGGATTGTCTGGCACGACAGCGGGCATCGGGTCACCAGGTATGACAGCGGGCACTGGGTCACCAGGCATCAGGTCATTTGGCTCGCCAGCGGGCACCGCGTCATCTGGCAAGGCAGTGGACACCGAGTCACCAGGCACGACAGTGGGGCTCCGAGCCAACTGGCTGTGACCGCGGGCACTGGGTCAGACATTGGATCGTCTGGCCCGACAGCGGGCATCGGGTCACCAGGCACTATGACAGCGGGCACTGGGTCATCAGGCATTGGATCGTCTGGCTCGACAGCGGTGGCATCGGGTCACCAGGTAGGACAGTGGGCTCCGAGTCACCAGGCATGACTGCGGGCACTGGGTCAGACATTGGATCGTCTGGCTCGACAGCGGGGCATCGGGTCACCAGGCATGACAGTGGGCACCGGGTCATCAGGTACCGGATCGTCTGGCTCGACAGCGGGCACTGGGTCATCAGGCGTGATAGGATCATCAGGCTGGATCAGTTCATCAGGCTGGGTACAAGCATCAGGCTGGGTACAGGTATCAGGCTGAAGTGCGGGTGCCGAGGGCACCAGGCTGAACCACGGAAGGCAGGTTCTCAGACGGCAGGCTCACCGGTTTGGATACTGGCAGGATGGTACTGGTTGGAAAGAATTTTCCGCTTTTTTCTGGTTTTAACTACTGGGGCACTGCAAGTAAACGCAGGTCTGCAAATGAATGGAGCAGCTGAGGACAGAGAAGAGCTGGAAGACTGGAATAGAGGAGGGAGCAGTTGCTACAGAGGACTTCTTTACAGGGTTAAAGAAAGGATAGGTGCAGCGAGTGGGAGCAGAGGACTGATATGTGGTAGTTAGCAGAGTATACTGGGCAGTCACTGAGGGTGCTGTCGGGGATGCAGGAAGAATGCCTTGAGTGGAGGAATGATGTTGTAAGCTGACTGAGGCTGGGTGCAACAAGTCTGACCATGTCTGTAGTATGGGTTGAACAAAGCTCAGTTTACACAAAGCCTGTCTGGTCAATGACTGCACTGCGTTTATACAATCTCTTAGTACCTGTGGTGAACATGCAGAATAACGCTCCAGAAAGTAATCCACATCATCCTCTAATAACCATACCAGGGGACTCTACCTGGTCGGCACTAAATGGCGGCAAAAAATTCATCCCTGCATTCGGGGGTACCAGATGAAACCAACTCAGCACAAACCTGAATCAATGGCTGCACCTCAGAGAACTCTGTGCCCTGATCTACTAGGCAATGAGCGATCCGTATACATTCTAGCAGTTCATCCCTGGGATACTCCTTCAGAGTTTGATAAGCATACTCTCTGTCATCAAACACTAGCAGAGATAAATACACAACCTCATCAAGATCCATTCTTCCCAGCAACAAGCCAAGATGGCTTCCCTGTGCAGCGCCACTTCTGGTCAGGATTGGCCTTGGTGTAATGTCAGGGCTCCGGGGTGTGACCAGAGGTATGTGACTGATGCAGGGAAACGCAGGCTTCAGATAAGTTATAAACAATATCATTTATTAAAGACTAACAATACAAACATAAACGCAGTGCAATACTAAAACATTACCAAATTAAAAAAGAAAAAAGCGCCACTTACAAAAAACACCAAAGTGTCAGCAGCATATCCCACCCAAAATAAATTTTGGCAATAATCCAAATTAAAAAGGTATGCGCTAATAACAAATTTATACAAAAGTGTATATCATCATCCAAAAAACATTAGTGTTTTAAATAAATTATAGTGTCCAAACATAAATTAGTGTCCAAAAATATATATATCTTCAGTGACTTGAACCAATTGTGAGAAATCCACCACCAAAGGAGATTAAATGAACTCACCAGAGCTAATGGCTGGTCAGATTATAAACCAGCAACAGCGCTTGTGCTCTGGGAGCAATGAACCCGATGTCCAAATAGATATGGTGATGTTTCATAATGTTTTTTGGATGATGATATAAACTTTTGTATAAGTTTGTTATTAGCGCATACCTTTTAATTTGGACAATACTAAAACATAACACAGTGAAACCAAACCACCCACCGATAACAGTACATACAATGCAAGCGTCGTCAGGCAGGCTGGGTCAATAACAATCGGGCAGGTAGGTACAGGGGGTCAGGCAGAGAATGGTCGGGGTCACAAGCCAGGGATAAAACAGGAGAAGTCAGCAGAGGTCCGGATCAGGCAGGGTCAGCAACGAATGAGACAGAGACAGCAACAGGGATGCAGGAACAAGATACAGGGCCCAGGAAAAACACACACACCAAGGCAGAGACTGCAGGTCTGGCCATCCCTTAAAAATACACCTGCATAATCAACTGCAGGTGTTTGGGCTGGCTGCAGGGTTGAGTCTCTGATTGCTGGGAGCACCCCGCTGGCCAGCCCTGGTACTGCAGCCCACAAGGCAGGTGAGTCCCACCATTACTGGCAAGTCCATTCCTGACAGGGACATCTATTTGCTGGATTGGGCAATCTCTTTGCTGAATATATGTGGCAGTCTCTTTGCTGAATATATGGGGATGTCTCTTTACCGGATTGGGTTGTGCCTTTGCTGCATTGGGATGTCTCTATGCTGAATATATGGGTATGTCTCTTTTCTGAATTGGAATGTCCCTTTGTTGAATATATGGGTATGTCTCTTTGTGGAATATATTGGTTTGTGCCTTTGCTGGATTGGAATGTCTGTTTGCTGAATATACAGTATGGGGTGTCTCTTTGCTGGATTGGGCTGTCTCTTTGCTGAATATATGGGGGGTGTCTGTTAGCTGGATTGGACAGTCTCTTTGCTGAATATATGGGTATGTATCTTTTCTGGATTGGGATGTCAATTTAATGAATATTTGGGGATGTCCCTTTGCTGGATTGGAATGTCTGTTCCAATTAGTTAAGGGCTCTTCGACAACAGATCAAAATAGTATTGATTTGATCTTGAAAACAAATTCTAATATAGCTATCTTAAAGTGTTTACAAAAGTTAGAAAAAAATGAAACAAAAAAAATGAAGACTTTATATTAAAGACTTTCTAGACACTTAGGCAATCCTTTAGCATAAAGGATGCTTATGCAAGTGCACTTATGCCATTTTGAGGCTGGTACTGCTGAGCCTGTACTGGGCTCCACCCATCCAGCAGTTTATGAAAGGAAAAAAACAAACCACCACAGTGCACAACAAGACCCAGCAATGGTAATTTGTCCCAGGATAATACAGAGAATAGCAGAATGGAGTAAGTTTAGGGTCCTGCAGCTTCCTATTGACAGGTCCGGGTCAATCTAAACCAAAAGGGATAGGAGTGTGGGAGCCCAATTAAAACTCACAATAGTAGTGTCCCTCCTTTCTCAAACCTGCCCCATACAGTAGCAAGGGATTAATATAGGATCGGAAGCGGTCTGTGTGCAACCAATATCGGGAGTCTACAGTTAATTTCAAAATGCCCTAACTGGAGTACTGTTAACATTCTGGGCTAAACTGAAAAAAGAGAGTGTAGAGAACAAGCAGAAGGATTAATCCTTTGTAGTACAGTATATGCACATGAATAGACTTGTTGATTTTCCCATTCATCTTATCTGGAATACCAGTGCGAAAAAATAAATGGTTAACGAATAGACAATTGACTAATAATAAAATAAAAGACAAAAGGATATATTAAACACCATAGTATCGAGTTGCAACTCTGTACATAAAAATACATAAATTCAATATGTGTATTTCATTAACTTCCCAAAAGTTGTTAGTATGTTAAAAAAAACATGAAATTGATCAACAAATAATTGTTCATGAAATATTAAATCATAGGAATAAAATAACCCTATTTCAAAATGTGTAATATCTCAGTTTACCTATATATTTATAAATAATTTAATTCAATAAAAATATACATACAGTTGTGTGTTCAAAATAATAGCAGTCAGACATCACTAACCTGATCAAATCACTGTTTTTTGGTAGAAATTATATTTCTACATGGCAAATAATTTACTAGTAAGTGTAGTAGAGTAATAGAAATCCAACAGACCCAACAGTCATGACATGCATGCTGCTGATTCTGTGTAATTGAATCACTAATTGAAAGGGGCATGTTCAAAATAATAGCAGTGTGAAGTTCTATTAGTGAGGTCATTCATTCTTTGAAAAAAAGGTGTCAATTATTGCCCTTATTTAAGGAAGGAAGGCAGCAAATGTTGTACATGTGCTTGGTTACAGTGCATTTCTCTCTGAAATTCTGAGGAAAATGGGTTGTTCCAGACATTGTTCAGAAGAACAGGCGTACCTTGATTAAAAAGTTGATTGGAGAGGGAAAACATATAAAATAGAAGTGCAGAAAATGATAGGTGCTCAGCTAAAATGATCGCAAATGCTTTAAAATGGCAACTAAAACCTGAAAGACGTGGAAGAAAGTGAAAAACTACCACTCGAATGAGGATAGAAGAATAGCCAAAATGGCAAGGACTCAGCCAACAATCAGCTCCAGGAAGATCAAAGAAGGTCTAAAGTTACCTGAGAGTACTGTTACAATTAGAAGACGCCTATGTGAAGCCAAAGCTATCTGCAAGAAGGCCCCCACAAAGTCCCACTGTTGAAAAAAAGACGTGCTGAAGAGGCTGGCAATTTGCCAAAAAGCACATTGACTGGCTGGCCTAAAGAGAAATGGCGTTACACATTTTGTGGACTGATGAAAGTAAGATTGTTCTTTTTGGGTCTAGAAGCCGGAGGACAGTTTGTCAGACGACCCCAAAACACTGAATTCAAGCCACAGTACACTGTGAAGACAGTGAAGCATGGTTGTGCAAGCATCATGATATGGGGATGTTTCTCCATACTACGGTGTTGGGCCTATTTATCGCATACCAGGGATCATGGATCAGTTTTGAATACATCAGAATACTTGAAGAGGTCCATGCTGCCTTATGCTGAAGAGGAAATGCCCTTGAAATGGGTGTTCCACAAGACAACGACCCCAAACACACCCCAGTAAACGTGCAACATCTTGGTTCCAGACACAACAAGATTGACGTTATGGATTGGCCACCCCATCCTGGATCTTATTTCATTAGAAACCTGTGGGGTGACATCAAAAATGCAGTTTCTGAGGCAAAAAAAAGCAAGAAATAGAGAAGAACTGTGGAATGCCAGTCCAATCATCCTGGGCTGGAATACCTGTTCACAGGTGCCAGAAGTTGGTTGACTCATGCAACACAGATGTACAGCAGTTCTCAGAAACAGTGCTTATACAACTAAATATTACGTGATTCAAAGGAAAGCAAAATCTTCAAACATTTTTCAGTTTATATAGTGAATGTTTGAGTTTGTAAAGAAGAATACAAACACTGCTATTTTTTTTGAACAGTCTAATATTCACTTTTCTTCAATTTTTTTAGAGGAACAACACAAATGTGATATATTTTTCTTCATGTTTTGATTTGGAATAGAATGTGTAATGTTTCCAATGCATTTGTGTGTATGGAAATAAAAGCTATTAGAAGGATTTTGAGCTTTATTCACTTTTTTCACCACACTGCTATTATTTTGAACACAACAGTATATCAATGTATCTCTTTTCTTATTAAATAGAATATGTATTATTTTAAAAACATATATTTTACTGGGTTCGCATATATAGTTCACCAAATTTATGAAATTAAAACACTCCCTTTTTATCAACCTGCATTGATCTACCTGATTTATGTGTAATGTCCAATTTGTTGTATACTAACCCTGCAACATGTATATCCTAACTAGATGATTAAGACATTAATTATCTATTCAATATTCATTTAGTGGCTGATGCAATTCTCTATTCTATTCTCCAGAATCTTCCTAATATCAATGAAGGTTGTATAAGCATATGAAATGTGTGTTGTAGTACCTTATTATACACTAGGTGGGTAATATTCATATACTACTGTCCCTTAATACAGCAACCCACTTTGTGTACATGTGTATATGCATATATGTACGCAGGAGCCCACATAAACACGCAATGCAAATGGTATATCAAATGGTTTCTGCAAGCCACATAGACTAAGGCTTCCATTTTTTCATCTGCTTTCTGGTAAAATCTCTTCTTCCTGTTTTTCATTGTTCTTCCTGTTCTTCGCTGTGCTGTGTGGTGTTTTGTGCTCTGCAAAGATGAGTGGTGATGAGACAGCATGTTTTGTGTTGCAGCAGGCACTGTTACGTCATATTTCCTTTATCAAAAGAGAGAGGAAAGTAGGCTACGGAGATACTGGATCCATCCGTTAATCGCTGATCGAGAAAAGAGCAAGCTCTGGTTTATGTACGGTGACCTACGTGCTCATGAATAAACACCCCCCCCACCCCCCCCCCCCCCCCCCCCCCCCCCCCCCCCCCCCCCCCCACTATTTTTCAGGGCTTGGTAGCCCACTTTTATTAAAGGGAAAACAAGAAAAGTTTTATACAATATAGGTTTCCCACACAGGGGTATCCACCATCAATGCAAAAGAAAAAGATTCAGCCTCCTGGCTCTCTTTAGCAGCACCGCTGCTCAGGCTTTATGCCCGTCCTCTTGACCATTCACATACAAAACGCTATACCTTGGTTAGCACCCTTTCACAGCATTCCTGCTTCTCACTGCCCACAGGCTTGGGCCTTCTGTCTGCTCTCAGACTACTCTGTGCCACCATGCACACTTGTGGCTGCTCCCTTGCACCCACATGGACTCCTCGGGAGGGTGGAGCCCAGAACCCTGGCCCTGACTCTAGAAGAGACCCACACACACCTGCCCAATCAGTCTCCTGGCCATTCCCAAAACCTGTTGCCAGGATTAGAGATGTCCTCCCACCCAGATCATTATGAAAGCCCAAGCTCCAGGTCCCAAACAGAGTTTTGCAAAGAAACGAGAAAAACTAACAACAGTCTCCTCCAACTTAACCAAGCACCCGTATCCTTTTTACATTATGACAGATCACCACACTGTCACAATACATATTGTGGGGTTAGCTCAGGTGGGGGATCTCCTTCCCTGGGACAAAGGTAGACCGCACAGCAGGCTTTCGTCAAAATCTGACTGGTTGTCAGTTTTATTAAAAGGTTTGCAAGAAATATCAAAATAAAACAAAACATCGAAAATAAACCCTTGCCATCCAGGCACTAACTAAACAGAAGATGATTCCTCTCTCAGAGGTGAAGGGCTTCTCCCTGTCACCAAAAACAAAATAACAGCAAACCTTTTCTTGTAGGTATAGTCCATACACAGCTCTCTCAGAATACCTCTCTGAGTCCCAGGCCACGAGCAACTCCTTGCTCCAGCTCTGCCCTTTTTGTATCACCTGCTGGTGGTCATCAGTGGAGCCCAAACTCTGGTCCGGAACCACCTCTGCCATTGTGGCCCCGAAAACCCGGAGTGGACTCCACCTTACACCTCACAGTATGATCTCATGCGAGGTGACACATACCGTCCATCCATCAGTTTGCCGTTCATACTGTCACAATATATATATATATATATATATATATATATATATATATATCCAAAAATATTTTTTTTTTTTAACTAATAAAAAATATTGGGCTCAGTATTTGCAATACATGTTAAACTTCTCCTTGATGAAAACAGTAAGCATGGATTTAAGAGTATACCTTCCAGCCCTGGTCACACTAGAAATAATGGGCCATCACATGTGGGCACAATGTGGTGCTGACAGATGAGGAGGGGGCAGAATGCAGTGTTGGCAGATGAGATGGGTTGAAAGAATTGCGTGGTTGGAGGAATAGAAGTGCCGATGTATCTGAAGGTACCTACCAACATATATGTCTATATGTCCATAAAACCTTCCAGACACCTTGCATAAAAGTGCACTTGGACCTGTTAGTGCCCATAATGTCCGGCATACGGTTAAATTCCAGGTCAGAGGTCCTCCTTGTTGCACATGTGCTTGCACTAGGAGATACATGGTAATGAATGGGTGGTGTGGACTCTTTGTCTACTACAGGTGTCACAGTAGAGTTGGCTGGAGTCGGTATTTGGCTCTCATGAGGTTCTTGGATTCAAATTGTCATTTTCAGTAGGATCCTCGCAGCAGCTTTCCATACTGTGAATATAAATTTTTTTGTTAGAACTTACTGTTTTCATTCATTTAATGACATATGTACAGATGATAGCTTACCTCCCCAAAGCCACAACTGGCCGAAGAAACTCCAACTCTTTAGCATGGACATATTGTGCTAGTGCACATGCTGCAGATCAACTCCAAAACTCTTTCTGTAGACGTTGCTGTCGAGTGTAGAGGTAGGCATCCAAAAGACTCTTCCACTTGCTTTTCAGAAGCTTCACTGATGAAAAACAAAAAATAAGATTTTTTTCGTAGGTACCTAGCAAACTGGACAATCATTGGTCAGTCTACACTACGCCTTTTGAGTAGGAAAATCTACAGAAAGTTACATAGTCCGTGACACCTGCTCTGCTTTTTGGTATGTGTTGAAGGATGTTGTTATGAAAAAATCTACAACAGATGAATGGTCACAGATCTCTGAGGTTTTCTGGCAAAGCTGCAATTTCCCAAATTGTGTTGGAGAGATTGATGGGAAAAAAATCACATCAGAATCATAAAGCCAATGGCAAGCGTAAACCAATACTTCAATTACAAGGAAAATGTTTAATTTGTTTTAATGGCAGTGGCTGATGATACTTATTGCTTTTGTTTTATATTGATATTGGATCATATGGCAGCAGCTCTGACTGAAGCATTTTTGGCCATTCTTTATTTGGACAGGTGCTGCGTACAAATAGGCTGGACCTTCCTGAAAACTGTCTACTCCCAGGCACGAATGGACCTCCTCTACCCAGTGTATTTGTAGGGAATGAGGCCTTAGCCTTGGGTGCACACCTGCTACGACCCTATTCTGACCACAATCTAACTGTACAGCAGAGAGTGTTCAATTTTCGGCCAACAAGAGTTTATGAATATGCATTTGGAAGTTTGTCTAACAAATGGTGGCTTCTGCACACTCCCATCATCTTGAAAATGCAAAATACAATCTGTGCTGTTAAAAGTTGCATGTGCCCTGCACAACTTTGTTAGGCAGTGCAATAGATTACTGTGTTGTGTGTTAATACACAATATGGAAAGAGCGCATTGGACTGGGATTTGGGGAAGCAGACAAGGTACACATATCAGGGATCAATTTGCTTCCTACTTTCTGTCTCCAACAGGACAGGTCTCTTGGCAGCTTGAAGCAATAGAATAATTGTACATTTTTACAAACAAGTAAAGTGTTGCCCTGTATTTTTTGGTTAATTAAACTATATTCTAAGCTGTATTTAATAATTTAAAAGAATTTATTGATAACAAACCTCAATTGTTTTTAACTGTATGTATATCTATCTTTAGATCATCCATATAATATCCAGTGCAAGGGGTCACAGAGTGCCCTCCTGTATTTGTGACATGCTGACACCTATCAGCTAGTGTGTCCCCATGTAACCTTGCTATCCCTCTTGGTGGGCAGCTGCTTCAGGGCACAGCAGAAGGAGAGGGATGGTGGGTGGGTATAGTACATAAGTGCTAATATATATATATATATATATATATATGTATATACAGTGGATATAAAAAGCCTACACACCCCCCTGTTAAAATGTCATGATTCTATGTACAAAAATGAAACTAAGATAAATCATTTCAGAACTTTTCCCATCTTTAATGTAACCTATAAGCTGTACAACTCAATTGAAAAACAAACTGAAATCTTTTAGGTAGGGAAGTAAACATAAAAAACTAAAAAAATGTGGTTGCATAAAAGTGCACACACCCTCTTATATCTGGGGATGTAGCTGTGTTCAGAATTAAGCAATCACATTCAAAATCATGTTAAATAGGAATCAGTACACACCTGCTATCATTTAAAGTGCCTCTGATTAACCCCAAATAAAGTTCAGCTGTTCTAGTAGGTCTTTCCTGACATTTTCTTAGTCGCATCCTAGAGCAAAAGCCATGGTCCACAGAGAGCTTCCAAAGCATCAGGAGGATCTCATTGTTAGTAGGTATCAGTGAGGAGAAGAGTACAAAGATTTTCCAAGGCATTAGATATACCATGGAACACAGTGAAGACACACTCACAATCAAGTGGAGAAAATATGGAGCAACAGTGACATTCCCAAGAACTGGATGTCCCTCCAAAATTGATGTAAAGACGAGAAGAAAACTGTTCTGGGAAGCTGCCAAGAGGCCTACAGCAACATTAAAGTAGCTGCAGGAATTTTTGACAAGTACTGGCTGTGTGGTACATGTGACAACAATCTCCCGTATTATTCATATGTCTGGGCTATGGGGTAGAGTGGCAGGACGGAAGCCTTTTCTTACAAAGAAAAACATCCAAGCCCGGCTACATTTTGCAAACAAACATCTGAAGTCTCCCAAAAGCCTGTGGGAAAATGTGTTACGGTCTGATGAAACCAAGGTTGAACTTTTTGGCCATAATTCCAAAAGGTATGTTTGGCACAAAAACAACACTGCACATCACCAAAAGAACACCGGACACACAGTGAAGCATGGTGGTGGCAGCATTATGCTGTGGGGTTGTTTTTCTTCAGCTGAAACTGGCGCCTTAGTCAAGGTACACAGGGAATTATGAACAGTTCCAAATACCAGTCAATATTGGCACAAAACCTTCAAGCTTCTGCTAGAAAGCTGAACATGAAGAGGAACTTCATCTTCCAGCATAACAACGACCCAAAGCATACATCCAAATCAACAAAGGAATGGCTTCACCTGAAGAAGATTAAAGTTTTGGAATGACCCAGCCAGAGCCCAGACCTGAATCCGATTGAAAATCTGTGGGGGTGATCTGAAGAGGACTGTGCACAGGAGATGCCCTCGCAATCTGACAGATTTGGAGTGTTTTTGCAAGGAAGAGTGGGCAAATATTGCCAAGTCAAGATGTGCCATGCTGATAGACTCATACCCAAAAACACTGAGTGCTGGAATAAAATCAAAAGGTGCTTCAACAAAGTATTAGTTTAAGGGTGTGCACACTTATGCAACCATATTATTTTAGTTTTTTATTTTTTACTTGCCTCCACCTAAAAGATTTCAGTTTGTTGGTCAAACTGAGTTGTACAGTCTATAGGTTACACTAAAGGAGGAAAAAGTTCTGAAATGATTTATCTTTATCTCATTTTTTTACATCACAGAAACCTAACATTTTAACAGGTGTGTAGACTTTTTATATTCACTGTATATACACACTGCTGAAAAAAATTAAAGGAATACTTTGAAAACACTTCAGATCTCAATGGGGAAAAAATATAATGCTGGATATCTCTATACTGATATGGACTGGGTAATGTGTTAGGAATGTAACGATGCCCCATCGTTTGATGGAAATGAAAATTATCAACCTACAGAGGACTGAATTCAAAGACCCTGAAAATCAAAGTGATAAAATGATCCAGCAGGCTTGTCCATTTTGGCTGAAATTTCATTGCAGCAACTCAAAATGGTACTTAGTAGTTTGTATGGCCCCCCACGTGCTTGTATGCATGCATGACAACATCGGGGCATGCTCCTAATGAGACGACGGATGGTGTCCAGGGGTATTTCCTCACAAATCTAGACCAGGGCATCATAAGCTCCTGGACAATTTGCTTCCCCAGACCATCACTGACCCGCCATCAAAACGGTCATGCTGAACGATGTTATGGGCAGCATAACATTCTCCCACGGCTTCTTCCGACCCTTTCACATCTGCCACATGTGCTCAGGGTGAACCTGCTCTCATCTGTGAAAAGCACAGGGCACCCCAGTGGCAGATCTGCCAAT
>CATNWA010001397.1:0-41304 GCA_951230385.1 Staurois parvus | reverse complement strand
CCTGAAAAGGCAAAAATACTTGTGTTGGCAGTGACTTCAAAAGGGTTTTATATGAGGAAAAAATACCTATGCCTGCTCTTAATCACATAATCTAATGGATAAAAATACCTTAAAATTATTTATATCCAATTATGTACTTTCAACATGATGCAAATGATAGGTGTAACCAGGTATGGTTACCTATGCAAATTTTTCTTCTTGTATTTGCACATATTGGTGGTTATTTTAATTACATTCAAGTAATAAGATTAAACTTTTTTTTTTTTATATATTGTTGAATAACAGACCTGAAAATTAAACAGTAAATTGTTAAATACAACTACCACTTTTTATGTATTAGCGTGAAAATAACACTTGTTGCTGTGGACTATGATCAGCTATCGTTTGGCTCAAGCCTAAGTTCACGGCTGAACCTTGCTGTTCAGATGAAATCAATACAACTTTAGGGCTTTGGCCTGAATTGCACTGTCCCAAAGAACATCTCTAAGTGCATAGCAATCTGCGTTCATTTATCAAAGCCATCAACCTGACCTCTGCTCATGTGCTAAGTATTTTGCCGAGGGTGTTTTTTTTTCATAATTCCTAGCCCACATACTATAAAAGGCGCTTGTCCATCATGTGTTGAAGTTTAGAAGTGAGCGTCAGCTGACAGTATTGCAGCGAGAGTTAGTGACAGATTTAGGAGTGTTGCAACAGCTATATATTGCTTATATATAAAGTACTCTATTCAATGCTATATGTGCCAGTGATACTCTGCAGTGACTTGCATGTGTGGGGTTAGGAAACGGAGTGTAAAACTTCACTGGGATTTGGATTGACCCAAAAGTCCTTTAACCACTAGCCTACAAGGCACATATAACCCCCTTCCTGCCTAGGGCCAATTTTCCAAGCTTTTCAGTGCTGTTGACCAATTTGAATGAAAATTGCACGGGTCATTGCGCAATGGATATACTTATATGAATTTTTTAATCATTTGTTTTGTAGACAAATAGAGATTTATTTTTGGTGGTATTTAATCACCTCTGGGTTTTTTATTTTTTTCTTAAACAAACCAAAAAACAACTGAAAATTTTGAAAAAAAAAATGTTTTTGTTATTACAATTTTGTTTATAAGTGATTTTTCCTTCATCAATGATGTGCGCTAACGAATGAGGCTGCACTGTTGGGCACTGTTAGGCCTAGGATTGATAGGACACCTGATATGTGTGGCACTGGTCGGTTGCTACTGATGGTCATTGACAGGAATCACTGAGGGGCACTGAAATGCAGCAATTTATATAAGGCAACTGATAGGTGGCAACTGATAGAGGCGCACTGGGGGCTTGGCACTGTTAGGCGGCACTGATAGGCAGCAACTACGGGGACAGGCACTGATAGGAGGCAACTGACTGGCAATGTTAGGCAGGCACTGACTGGCACTGGATTAGGCACAGCACTGATGAGGTGTCACTGACTGGCATTGATAGGTGGCACTGACTGGAACTGATTGGTGACACTGAAAGGCATGCTCATTTGGGCACTGACATGTGCCATTGATGTGGAACTGATGGGCGCTGGAAATGTGGCACTGATGGGAACTGGCAGGTGGCCATGGATGAGCACCGGAGAGCTGGCTACTGATGGACTCTGACAGGTGGCGCTGATGGGGCTTACACAGTATCATCAGGGCACACTGATCATCAGTGCTCTGTTGAAGATCTGTTGTACGATGTTCACACATCCCTATTTCTGGTTTACATGTGATCAGCCGATATTGGGAACTCAGCTGAGTCCACATGACCGAAGCCCATTCATCTTCGGGCTCTTATCCGTGGATCGGTGATCCGGCTGTGTCTGAGGGACACAGCGCAACCACCTATCGCTCCCGGTAGCCACCCATTGGCGCGGGTTTAGAATGGGAGGACGTCATATGACGTACTCACCTGAATGAGAGAACCTCCTTTGAATCCGTCAATATTAATATATGGTTGGCGGGAAAGGCGTTTAAAAAGTGGATCTTTAGCTCATGAATTGACTTCAGGCCTGTAAAACATTAAAATAAGTGTCTATACTAGTGGTCTTCAAACTGTTGTCCTGGGGTCAGATGTGGCCCTTTTGCTTGCCTTTTTCCCTGCCCTTGGGGAACTGTTCATTTTCACTGATATGAGACTCTATTTTCCTCCTCTCGGACATCAAACTTCTGGGGCAACTATTCTTCCTATTGACACCAACACATGGGGCATTATTTCATTTTACCAATGACACCAATGATTGGGCTAGTTATTCCTTACCCACTGAATGACCAACCAAAGATTGGGTGCAATTCCTCCCAATTACCATGATGGGGCAATATTTTTCCCACTCCAAACCAATGTCACACCCTCACCTAAAGACTGAAGGATCAATAAACTGACCCTTTGTTTAGAAAAGTTACTGGTCTATACTGTTTAAAAACCCAGTAATACACTGTCTCACCCTGCCTCTGGCACACCTGTGGGCTGGTGTGCTGCCTTGTGGTGGCTGGTCTGCACCAGAACAGTATCTGCTGGCTGGTCTGCTGCTGTCCTGGCCTGGGGCAGCACAAAATGGGCCAACTGGTCTGACTGTCTGGCTCTGGCCTCTGCTGCCCTGCTCTGCGCTGCTGTGTGGCTTACAAAGGCGAGCTGCTGCAAACATGCTCAGTTTGCCTCTCTATTTTTAGGCACTTTGCCAAATTTTCAGAGGCTGGGATATTCTGACAGCCCAAAGGATCCTTACTTACTGTTCAGGGCCTCTGGGCTTAAGCAAAATGGTCAGCCTCTAGCTTAAAGAAACAGGAGTAATGCTGCCAGGACAATTTACAGCACACAACTATATTTTGGGTAGCATAATTCAATATTGTGTAATGTAATGATGCTTGCTAAAGTAACTTTATTATATGATCATGTTGTAAATGGTAAAGTTTCACTTTAAACACTCATTGTGTTGTGCGTGTTGCGTGTTGTGTTGAGCAGCAAGCTCTGTTGCTGTTGTTGCTGTTGTTTCACCTCTTTTTAATGGACATTTTTTTTTCTCTTTTTTTTATTTGAAAGGTAGTTTTTTTTTTTGATGCTGGTGTTTGGTTTTATTTACCTTTTTGTCCTTCACTGGGCTCTGTTTTATATTTGTGATTCATTTTTTGTCTAGCGGTCTTTATTATTTCATTTATTTGATTGGTGTCCAGAAGCACCAATAGCAGTGGGCCAGCTATGGTTTAGTTGCCCTTGTGTGGAGCACGGAATATTATAGTGGTGCAACTTTATTCCACCAATAGCGCCCACCAGGTTTGCATTGCAACCTTATTCTCCATATACAACTCTTTCTATAGCTTCTAAAAAAAGTTGATAATAAAGCTCCACTATTTAACATGCCTAATCTGGAAGTAATACACGATATCTCACCACTGAACAAAATGTGTGTGTGTTTGGGGGGCTGACACTATGGATCTTCAGTGGTGGCGCACAGACAACAGAATAGAAATATTTTTGTTACCAATCTTATTATTAACAAATCTTAGTATAAATTCACATAAACTGTTTTGCATTAAAAATACTAGTAAAAAGCTATTTACTGAGGGAAAAACTCCTCAATGGCTTAGACACGATGTAGTTGTTAATATAATGGGGGCTTGGCATTAACTTTGTGACTGACTATGTGTTTTTGCCGTGGACAAGGCCAGTTTCTTCAGAGGACTCCAAGGTCAATTCGTAGAGGTAGCTGATTCCACTTGACCAGGAAGCCCTATCAAATAAAGTTGGGGGGAAGAAGGTGGATATCCTGCACAAAGAACCCCTGGAGGGGCAATCACAGTGGGAACCTTTAACAAGAACAGCCATGTTAGTGGGTCATATAAGGTGTCCATTACCCAATGGTGGTGGTGAGGCAAATCCCTGGTGGTTTAGCAGTTGGTACTCTAGATTATATTACGACAAGTTTGTTGGTAAAGTTTCTCGAGGGTGATTTGGTTTGGCCAAAACACATCCAATTTATTCAGTACATATACATTCTTTTCAGTGAACAACAAAGTTTACTCCAAAGTTTCAACCATATTTCACTCAGGCTATAATTCAACTTACACATTTTACCCTCAGCGAGTCCATACAAAAGAGGGAGATTTGACCATTTGGCACACCTACAACGTACTTTCCTATCTCGCGAGGACCCAATGGCAAGAGGCAGAATTGTTCCTGTGTAGCCAATCAGCCCAGCTAGCTTTTATTTCCACATCCTGGTATTGGATGAGCCTTGGCATCTAGAGGCAGGGCCCCAAAAAATGTGTACATCATTTCTGGCTGTGGGGGGGCATTATATACAACACAAAGCATGTGATAGAAAGATGGTGTAGTTTGCTATCAAAGCCTAATTATTTACATCATTCTCTGCCTCCAAGTTATAAAAAAAACCTTGGCAAGCTGTCTAAAAAAACGGAAAATATAAGAATAAAATTATAACAAATAAAAACAAAATAAAATAAAATATAAGACACACTCCTCCACTAGGCCATGTGACAATGTTGGACCAAATTTGGTCCTACTGTGCTTAAGATACACCTAAAAATGTGAAATCCTCTCTGTGTCAGCAGATATGCACCTATTTGCGACTCTCATATATTTTAGCAAACAAAAACTGTATTTCAATCCCCCTGTAAGAATTCATTGCGTGTGGTGACAAATTGCTTAGGGATGGGACCTTGGATGACATCACAATGCTAGTTTGAACATGAGCTTGAGGTAATGTGTATAGCAGGAGGCGGTATTGCGCACAGGATTACTGGATCTTAAATATTTATTTATTTTCAACAGTATGTTTTCAGGGGACAAGCCAAAGTAAGAAAGTCACTATCACCAATTCTCAATATGGCTGCAGGTTGCACACTCCTGTCCACATTGGCACTCGCAGGGCGTACGCAGGGCATGATGGCACACACTGGGTGTGCAAGTGCGTTAAATTGACAGGTGTGCATGTGCGGTGGCAAGAGCAGAGCCACAATAGATTCTGGTGCCTATTCAACCTTTAAATGGACAGCAGCTCTGACCGCTAGTTTGCTGGATGATCATCAGCCCCTCCTGTGTTCCTGTGACCTGTTCTATTACTAAGTGGATATCCCTGTTGCCAACTCCGGATTGCCTTTGACCTGTCTTGTCTCATCTCCCGGCTCTGACCCTTGGCTTGCTTCACTGACTTCGCTGCTGCCTGATTACCAGTGTATTACCTTGGCTTGCCTTCTGACCCTGCCTCTGCCTGACACCCATGATTGACCTCAGCCTGTTTCCTGATTTTGCTTACCTGCTCATGCTTCTGTGCAATTCTCTGTTCATGACTTTCGGACCTGAATCCTGACCTCCTGTCATCTGCCTGCTGCCAATTTATGCCTGCCATGGTCTGGGGAACATCTACCTGCTGCCAAGTTCCACCTGCCATGTCTGGGGAAAACATCTACCTGCTGCCAAGTTCCATCTGTCACATCTGGGGAATACATCTGCCTGCTGCCATGTTCCACCTACGCCACTTCTGGGGTACATCAGCTCGCAGTCGCTCCTACCAGTCCTATATATTCAGGTGGCTGTCATCACAAGCTTGTCAGGCTCTTACAGCTGACAATCCATGCTTCTTTGGGCCGAGCACCTCCTGTCCCTACCCTCAGGAGTGTTCTGCACTGAGCCGCAAGGGGAGGACCTCTCAGCACTCTAGCCTAACCTCTGACCAGGTACGTGACAATATGGTTTGCTGTGGTAGTTTTAAGAGGAAGGAGGACATGAGGCCTGGTTTCCAATGGGCAGGTTTCATCCTCACAAACCGCTGGAGCCTACGTGCCTGAGGGGAGATAGCTGAAGACACTATCATCTTTAGTTCCTCCTATGGTAACTTGTAAACTCTGATAAATGGCTACACAAATCTTATATGGAATAAAAAAATTGGAACGGCCACCATTTTATTCTCAAGGTCCTCTGTTTTATAAAATTAATTATTTAAAAGTTTGAGGTCTAACTAATTATCTGACCAAAAAAAAGCTGATTTTAATGTGTGTGGAAAGTTTATTTTTTTTACAGCAAGTGGTAAAATAAAATAAACCTATTCTCATTCCCTAGCTCTGAACTATATAGATAGCTTATATTTTGCCAGCTAGTTTGTAAAGCCATTTTTATTTTTTGGCAAAGGAGGAATACAGTTTTATTTTTTTAAATAAAGATGGAGTCTGCCTGCTCACTCCCTCATGAATTGCCTCCTATGGAAAAATTGTTAGATTCTGTGTGTCAGGAACCGTAAGCCACATGGAGAGAGAAAGAGCAGTTAAAAAATCACACTTTTAATGAAACAGCAAAAAAACTCAGTTCAGGAATGTAGTCAACAACAGAAGCAGCAGAATGCAGCAAATCAGTACCATTTTAATAAAGTGTCTGTAAGAAAATAACACATTTATTCTTCCACGTGGAAATATAATTTTTCTCTGCTTCTGAAAATTCCTTGGATAAAATATATGATTCTGTGCATAAAATTTCTTCAATTTTCATATCATATTGAGGGTGGAAATTTTTGTTTACTTTCAAATTTCTTCCTAATAAATGTTAAGTCCCTGCTTTTTTCAAATTGCCAAATTTGAAAATTTGTAAAATTATTATACAGTGTTTCTAGAAAAAAGTTTAACATTTTTGGCTGAAATATGCCATCCTACCCTCCAAAAAACCGCCTTAAATCTGTTCTAACACACATAAAGAATGTGATTCAGTACAGCAAATTCTTCAATGTATTTTAATAAATGCAACACAGTTTAATTTAATACTTACAGCTGAAATATGCCAACTCTCTAGCCTCTCAAATGGTGCCTATTCTATTCTTCCATTTAGGTTTTGCTGAAATAAGAATAATCTCTGTCTGCATGGATAGCTACCATCAAAATGGCTAAGATTCTTTTAGCTAATCTATACAAATTTCTTATAGTGCCTTTCTAGAAAATACATTTGTTATTAATATTTTAGCCTGACCTAAGCTGTATCTCTGCCTCCAAACACACCTCCTATTCAAAAGGATGATATTCTGTTCTGCATATGGGCAGTTTTTTAAAACATGTGTTTGAAACAATACAGTTTCAATTTTTATCCTAAAGTGCTTCAAATAGTGATTCATATAAATATAAATACAAAATGCTCCAATTCAGATATCCAAAAAGTGCAAGTATCTAATAATTAATTTTGTGCTTATTAAAGTGGTTTATAGTGTTCATACACAGTGTCACACTTCGTGTCACACTTGTAAATCTGCAGCACTGCAACCACACTCTCCACACTCACCCAAGAAAATGACCACTCACCAGAATAACTAGATCCCATACATTAAATAAGTAGGTCAAGCTGCGCATAACCAGACAAGTCTCCTCAAATCCCTTCTACACACAATAGGAGCTATGCTGAATGGCACCAATTGCCCTTGCAGTACACCTTAGATGCTCAAGGAATATAGGGGACATAGAAATTCTCATAAAAAAAGAAATCAGTTCCACATACATTAAAATATGCCTTAGACCAAAATCAGGTAAACCAACCAGCTAAATTTTAAATCTGAATGCTGCTGCTCTGTTAATTACCAGGAGCCAGCATGCACTCCAAAGTGCGGATATGATGTCAAACTGGAAGTCCCGCTTCCGCAGGAAGCGGGTGTAGAACGCATCAAAACAGGCAGGACGGAGGAAGCAGGCCCCGGGCTGGTGATCAGCAGAGATCGTCGCTTCAGAGCGGCCTTATCAGAATTTGTATTTGAAAATGCTACTTAAAAGGACATTTATTGAGACCTAACTTCTAATTACCGATCGTCTTGTCTGCAAAGAATATCATTCACACTGACTACATATAGCAAGGTGGATCCTCTTAGCCCGATGTGTATGATCTTGGGGTGATTCCCTGACTGGTATCTGAGAGCCCATTATACATGGGTGAGGGCCCCCTGCTGGATGGAAGAGGTACCGCAGTTGGTAAAAATGAGATGCTGATCACCTGCCGAGCTTAGTGCATATTATATACGCACCTTTGAGCACGGGAACCACTGATACTTCACCTGTATTTGGATGTCCACTATCATAACGTGGGATGCATCAACATTGATTATTGATCACTTTATGCACTTATTTCTGTTATGTCATTGGACTGTATTTCCATCTACTAGTATTCCTAAATGACACGATTTGTTACACTAGTCATTATTCTATACATTTAGCACTACATTTTTATATATTATTCTGTGTTACCCCCTATATATTCCTACCTTAAAAATTGTAATAAAAAGTATTTCAAATTATACGCTTGGGGGGAACTTTATCATTTAGATGATGGGGGATGTATGCACCTTACTTTACATAAGTAGATATAGACCTACAGTATATGCATACAGTATATATTAAAGTGTACAGCTATTCACCTATGCAATACACTAAAATGAGGAGGCTAAAAATTGTCTATAAAATAATTTAAATCAATTTCTATGTTTAACCCTTGGGGGTAAGTGTTTCTAACTCATAAAAATACACCACAGTTCCATTCTCAAAATCGCTCTCTTAAGGTTTTATCCTCTCCAATACTGTAAAATATTAATCCTGACAGACTCTTTGTTAGGAATGGACTGGCCAGCAATGGTGGGACTCACCTGCCTTTTGATCTGCAGTACCAGGGCTGGCCAGCGGGTGCTCCCAGCAATCAGAGACTCAACCTTTCAGCCAGCTAACACCTGGAACTGATGATACTGGGGTATTTAAGGGATGGCCAGACTTGCAGACTCTGCCTTGGTGTTGTGTTTGTCCTGGGCCCTGTATCTGTCCTGCATCCTGTTTCTGTTCCTTTGCTGACTTCTCCTGCTCTGATCCTGGCTTGTGACCCTGACCATCCTTCTGTCTGACCCTCTGTACTACGCTGCTTGCTACCTGCTGAACCTGGCCTGTGACCCCGACCATTCTCTGCTTGCTCCCCCTGTACCTACCTGCCCATTGATATTGACCCGGCCTGCCTGACGACGCTTGCTTGTATATACTGTTATCTGTGGGTGGTTGGTTTGGTTTGTTTGCACTGTGTTATGTTTTAGTATTGCACTGCATTTATGTTTGTATTGTTAGTGTTAATAAATTGTATTGTTTATCACATATCTGAAGTCTGCGTTTCCCTGCATCAGTCACACACCTCTGGTCATACCTGGGAGCCCTGACATTACACCAAGGCCAATCCTGACCAGAAGTGGCTGCACAGGGAAGCCATCTTGGCTTGTTGATGAGAAGGATGGATCTGGATGAGGTTGAATATTTATATCTGCTAGTGTTTGATGACAGGGAGTATGCTTATCAGACTCTGAAGGAGTATACCCGGGATGAACTGCTAGAATGTATACGGCTCGCTCATGTTCTAGTAGATCAGGCATAGAGTTCTCTGAGGTGCAGCCTTTGATTGAAGTTTGTGCTGAATTGGTTTCATCTGGTTCCCCCGAATGCAGGGATGAATTTTTGCCACCATTTAGTGCAGACCAGGTAGAGTCCCTGGTGTGGTTATTAGAGGATGATGTGGGTTACTTTCTGGAGCGTTATTCCACATGTTCACCACAGGTACTAAGAGACTGTATAAAACGCAGTGCAGTCATTGACCAGACAGGCTTTGTGTAAGCTCAGCTTTGTTCAACCCATACTGCAGACATGGACAGATTTGTTGCACCCCAGCCTCAGTCAGCTTACAAAGACCCAGTCCTGCTTCTAATCTATTTCCTCAAAACTCTATTCCTGCATTCCCAACAGCTCCTCCTGCCCTGCTATCTACCGCATGTCAGTACCCTGTTCCCACTCGCTGCACCTATCCTGCCTTTAACCCTGTAAAAAAGCCCTCTGTAGCAACCGCTCCCTCCTCCTGTTTCCATCCTCCAGTTCTTCTCTGTCTCCAGCTGCTCCATTCGTTTGCAGACCTGCGTTTACTTGCAGTGCTCCAGTAGTTAAAACCAGAAAAAAGCGAAAATTCTTTCCAACCAATTACCATCCTGCCAGTATCCAAACCGGTGAGCCTGCCTTCCGTGGTTCAGCCTGAAGCCTCTCTTCAGCCTGATGCCGGTACGCAGCCTGATGCCTCTCTTCAGCCTGAAGCCTCTACTCGCCTGAAGCCTCTACTCGGCGCCTGATGCCTCTACTCGGCCTGATGCCTCTACCTCGGCCTGATGCCTCTACTCGGCCTGAAGCCCTCTACTCGGCCTGAAGCCTCTACTTGGCCTGATGCCTCTACCCAGCATGATGAACTGATCCAGCCTGACGATCCTATTAGGCCAGTTGACTCGATGCCCGCTGTTGATCCAGATGATCCGGTACCTGATCCGGTGCCCGCTGTCGAGCCAAATGACCTGATGCCTGGTGACCCAGTGCCCGCTGTCATACCTGGTGACCCGATGCCCGCTGTCGAGCCAGACAATCCGGTACCTGATGACCCGGTGTTCACTGTCGTGCCTGTTTGACTCGGAGCCCACTGCCTTGCCAGATGACGCGGTGCCCGCTGTCAAGCCAAATGACCTGATGCCTGGTGACCCAGTGCCCGCTGTCCAGCCAGACGATCCAATGTCTGACCAGTGCCCCGCGGTCATACCAGTTGACTCGGAGCCCACTGCCTTGCCAGATGACGCGGTGCCCCGCTGTCGGCCAAATGACCTGATGCCTGGTGACCCGATGACCGCTGTCCAGCCAGACGATCCAATGTCTGACCCAGTGCCAGCGGTCATCCCATTTTGACTCGGAGCCCACGGTTGTGCCTGGTGACTCGGTGCCCGCCGCCCCGCCTGGGGGCCTGAGACCTGTCGTTCCGCCTGGGGGTCCGGCACCCGCCACTCCTCGCCTGAGGGCGTCCCGAGACCTGGTCGCTCCTCCTGGGGGTCCGGCGCCCGCCGCTCCGCCTGAGGGCCCGAGACCTGTCGCTCCGCCTGGGGGTCCGGCGCCCGCCGCTCCGCCTGAGGGCCCGAGACCTGTCGCTCCGCCTGGGGGGGTTCCGGCGCCCGCCGCTCCGCCTGAGGGCCCGAGACCTGTCGCGTTATCCGCCTGGGGGTCCGGCGCCCGCCGCTCCGCCTGAGGGCCCGAGACCTGTCGCTCCGCCTGGGGGTCCGGCGCCCGCCGCTCCGCCTGAGGGCCCGAGACCTGTCGCTCCACCTGGGGGTCCGGGCCCGCCGCTCCGCCTGAGGGCCCGAGACCTGTCGCTCCATCTGGGGGTCCGGCGCCCGCCGCTCCGCCTGAGGGCCCGAGACCTGTCGCTCCTCCTGGGGGGTCCGGCGCCCGCCGCTCCGCCTGAGGGGCCCGAGACCTGTCGCTCCGCCTGGGGGGTCCGGCGTCCGCCGCTCCGCCTGAGGGCCCGAGACCTGTCGCTCCAATCTGGGGGTCCGGCGCCCGCCGCTCCGCCTGAGGGCCCGAGACCTGTCCCACCCCGCCTGGGGGGTCCGGCGCCCGCCGCCCCGCCTGGGGGCACGATCCCTGTCGCCCCGCCTGGGGGCACGGATTCCTGTCGCCCCGCCTGGGGGCACGATGCTGTCGCCCCGCCCTGGGGGCCCGATGCCTGTCCGCCCCGCCTGGGGGCACGATGCCTGTCGCCCCGATGCGCTGGCCTGGGGGCACGATGGCCTGTCGCCCCCCCGGGGCCGGTGCTGGGGTCGCCCCGCCCGGGGGCCCGGTGCCTGTCGCCCCGCCCGGGGGCCCGGTGCCTGTCGCCCCGCCCGGGGGGGCCCGTGCCTGTCGCCCCGCCCGGGGGCCCGGTGCCTGTCGCCCCGCCCGGGGCCCGGTGCCTGTCGCTGCCGCCCGGGGGCCCGGTGCCTGTCGCTCCGCCCGGGGGCCCGGGTGCCTGTCGCTCCGCCCGGGGGCCCGGTGCCTGTCGCTCCGCCCGGGGGCCCGGTGCAAGTGCTGCCCCGTCCCGGGGGCCCGGTGCTGCTGCTCCGCCGGGGGGCCGTTGAATGTCGCCGCCCGGGGGCCCGGTGCCTGCTTGCTCCGCCCGGGGCCCGGTGTGCTGCGCCCCCCGCCCGGGGGCCGGTGCCTGCTGCTCCGCCCGGGGGCCCGGTGCCTGCTGCTCCGCCCGGGGGCCCGGTGCCTGCTGCTCCGCCCGGGGCCCGGTGCCTGCTGCTCGCCGCCCGGGGGCCCGGTGCCTGCTGCTCCGCCTGGGGGGCCCGGTGCCTGCTGCTCCGCCCGGGGGCCCGTGCATGTCGCCCCGCCCGGGGGCCCGGTGCCTGCTGCTTCGCCTGGTAAACCGATGTGCCTGTTCTGCCCGGATAGTCCTGCCCGATGTGCCTCTGCCCGGAGTCCTGCCCGATGTGCCTTCTGCCCGGAGTCCTGCCCGATGTGCCTCTGCCCGGAGTCCTGCCCGATGTGCCTCTGCCCGGAGTCCTGCCCTGATGTGCCTCTGCCCGAGTGCCTGCCCGATGTGCCTCTGCCCGATGTGCCTCTGTCCCGGAGTGGCCTCTGCTCGATGTGCCTCTGCCCGGAGTCCTGCCCGATGAGCCTCTGCCCCGAGTCCTGCCCAAATAAAAATGCCTCTGCCCGGAGTCCTGCCGATGTGCCTCTGCCCGGAGTCCTGCCCGATGTGCCTCTGCCCGGTGTGCCTCTGCTCGATGTGCCTCTGCCGGAGTCCTGCCCGAAAAAAAAAAAGTGTTTAAAAATTGCCCGATGTGTGCCTCTGCCCGGTGTGCCTCTGCTCGATGTGCCGCTGCCCGGAGTCCAGCCCGGTGTGCCGCTGCCCGGAGTCCAGCCCGGTGTGCCGCTTGCCCCGGAGTCCTGCCGGTGTGCCAGTCTTTGATATCCCGCCAGTTACCAGACCCGGGCGGTGGAACATTTTTGCCCAGCTAGGACTGTTTGGAGCGTCCCTGAGGCCGCTCCTTGAGGGGGGGGTACTGTTAGAATGGACTGGCCAGCAATGGTGGGACTCACCTGCCTTTTGATCTGCAGTACCAGGGCTGGCCAGACGGGGTGCTCCCAGCAATCAGAGACTCAACCTTTCAGCCAGCCGTAACACCTGGGAACTGATGATAACTGGGGTATTTAAGGGATGGCCAGACTTGCAGACTCTGCCGCCTGGTGTTGTGTTTGTCCTGGGCCCTGTATTGTCCTGCATCCTGTTTTCTGTTCCTTTGCTGACTTCTCCTGCTCTGATCCTGGCTTGTGACCCTGACCATCCTTCTGTCCTGACCCCTCTGTTTACTACGCTGCTTGCTACCTGCTGAACCTGGCCTGTGACCCCGACCATTCTCTGCTTGCTCCCCCTGTACCTACCTGCCCATTGATATTGACCGGCTGCCTGACGACGCTTGCTTGTATATACTGTTATATCTGTGGTGGTTGGTTTGGTTTGTTTGCACTGTGTTATGTTTTAGTATTGCACTGCATTTATGTTTGTATTGTTAGTGTTAATAAATTGTATTGTTTATCACATATCTGAAGTCTGCGTTTCCACTGCATCAGTCACACACCTCTGGTCATACCTGGGAGCCCTGACACTCTTATTTTGATTCATTCTAAAATGGTTAGAAACCCATGCTCACTAATATGCTTTGATAATTTTCTCATAGGTCTACCCATGTACTGGAGTCCACGAGGGCATTCCATCACACAGGTAACATGCGTACTAATTGCATGAAATTAATTTATCTATTCGATATTCCCTCTTTGTGTGCTTGGATTAAAAAAATTGTTGGTTCTCCTCTCCTCTCTTTATAGCCTACTGTCCTACATAAAAGGCACTTCATACATCATAGAAGCCCACTTGATCCAAAAACATGGAAATCATTTTTGGTGAATTGGGAATATGCTGAATCAGTTAAGTTTCTAAGAAAACAAATTTGGCCTTTCTGGTAAAATTCTTACTCATGTGGTATCCTTTAGGAGGACAGGCCAATACTTGTTATTTTTCGTTCTATAGTCTCTATTAAACTCTGTAATAAAAGCCACATTAACATCGCCATCCGTTTGCCCCATATTTTATAATTTAATAGGATTCCCTGTCTATGGATTTAACCGTTTTTGCTAGTATATTCCAGTTCTTGTTTTATTATAACCTTTTTTTACACATCTATTAATCAATGTTTTTACTTTATCATCATAATCCATCATAATCGTATAAATTGGCAAAATGGCGGCGGGAGCAGACATGCGATAGGAGCTCCTGCGCTCCTAGCCCCAATCCGCTGGCCATCCGGCCCGCAGCGGACCCCAGCGGGGCCCCTAAGACACTCCCGGCCCAGCCCGACCACCAGGGTAAGCTCCTGGACCCTTTCCCCGGAGCTCCGGTGAATCGCGGCCTACCCCGCGCACCCAACAGCCGGGGCCTCAATTTTTGCCGCGACCGGACCACATCGCCGGACACCCGCCCGGACCGTCTCCGCTCTAGAATACCGGGTACCACCGACCTGCCTGCCTGCCCAGGCCCCTCCCCATCAGCCCTGGGTCCTCATTGACTACCCTAGACCACCAGGAACAGCAAGCAAGGACCCACCAAGCTGACAGCAGCCCAGGACCACCCCCGGATACCTGCATGGCAGCACCACCAAGAACGGGTAAGCTGCAGCACCGATCCCCACAGACCTTGCCAGCCTTCGTCAGGGCCCTCCCCACTACTGGCCCTGTGTCCCATCCCTGACCACCAGGAATCAGCTCAGACCCACAGGCCCACTGATCGCTGCTCCCGCTGCCCAACCCATACGTCGGTTCTGGGCCCACCCTGGTCCACCCTGCAACCCCAGCTACCGGGCACCCAGCTACCGCCCCTGGACACCCACCGGCCCAGCTACCGGGCAACCCAAGCTACCACCCAGCTAACCCGGCCACCCAGCTACCACCCCTGCCGTCACCCAGCTACCAGGGTCACCCAGCTACCACCCCCTGGACACCCTGGCACCCAGCTTACCGGGCACCACAGCTACCACACCTGGGACACCCAGCACCCAGCTACAGGGGCACCCAGCTGATCACCTCTGGACACCCAAACACCCGGAACCACCCAGCCGAATCAAGAACGTCGCCCAGTCCGTATCTCCTGGACCAACCAGTCGAATCTCCAGGCCACCGAGCCGCCAACATCACCAGACCGCTGTGCCTACCCAACACCCCCAGACATCGCACCCTAACGACCTCTCCACTCGCCGATCCCACTGAAGACCCTCGGACGACCAGCATACTGCACTCACAGATTGCCAGCTTACAGAAGGACCTCTAATGGAACTACACGGTGATACAGTACTCTCCACATCATCCACGCGCCCTGACCCGAATCCTCTTCACCTCCCCCGACCCCGAACAGCACTGCACTCACCAGCATGCCACACTGCACTTCTCTCCCCTCGTCTTCGTGTTTGGGGTTATGGTCTTCCTCTCCTCCATCCCAAAAATCGCCTCCTCTATACACGCCCACGCCCCCCCCAAAACAGCTCTACATTGCCCCTTACACTATCTGCCCTCTCCACACTATGGTACTCACTCCCACCTTCTCCCTGGTACTCCACTCCCGCCTGTCGAAACCCCACGTGCCACCACTACTGAGACCCCACGCTCCTACACCTCCACATTCCCATGCCATCCACCCTCCTCACCATTTCTGCCTTCTCCTATCCGCTGGGGAACATCTCCCCGAACTCTGGCCCCACACCCACCGTCTACCCCCCCTCCAAAAAAGGACCCCCCTGCTCCCGCCAGCCGCCGCAACCACCCTCAACCTCATACCTGTGCTGTGCGCCCTCTCCCCCCGACATACATCCTCCTCCTCTCTCGGTTGCAATACTGAACGCCACGTTATTCGGTTTGCAACAAACTAAATGCCATCCCATGACCTCTTTATCTCCGCGCTCCTCAACCCTCCTAGCATCACCGAAACCTGGATACAGGCCACTGACAACTCACCTCCCCTGCGGCACTCTCCCATGGCGGTTTCATCTGGTCCCATTTCACCAAGAACCTGAGCGGCTCACAAAGGTGGTCGTGTTTCGGCCTGCTCTTATCACCGCTGGAGCACCTTCCAGGTCCTCTCCCTTAACCCCCCCCTCCCTAAACCTTCATCCTCCCTTCGAAAGCTTCACTGCATCCGGCTCTTCTCACCCACCCCCCTAAGGAATCGCAGTGATCTACACAGTCCCCCTGGATCCCATAGCCCGCTTCCTGGATGACTTCTGCCGCCTGGCTTCCCATCTTCCTCTCGTCCTCTGAGCTTACCGACCACCTCCCCCTCCTCCCCCCCCCCCGCCCCCCCCCCCCCCCCCCCCCCCCCCCCCCCCACCCTCAAACGCCGCAGCTCGTGCCTGGAGAGACAAGGCGCAAAACCAGGTCCCCCATGCATTCTCCCTCTACAATTCTGCCTTCCTCACCCTACACCTCCTCCCTCCACGCCGCCAAGCAGGCCTACACTTTGTTAAAGCCCTGGATTAACACCCTCTTTCAACCTGCCCTTCGGCCGACTCTTCTCCATCCTACAACTTCCCCTGCCCTCTCCCCCCCTCCCTCTCCTCCACTCAACCTACCTCTCCACTTACCGGCCCACGAGATTCCACTCACCTCCACAGCAAGAGTTAGACGCTATCCCAAGGACATAGTCAACTTGCAAT
Organism: Staurois parvus; assembly: GCA_951230385.1. Classification (NCBI taxonomy): domain Eukaryota; kingdom Metazoa; phylum Chordata; class Amphibia; order Anura; family Ranidae; genus Staurois; species Staurois parvus. The sequence continues at coordinate 24,744 of CATNWA010001397.1, read as the reverse complement.
TCTTCCTCCCCATCTAAGCCTACCCCCTTCTATCACCCCCTATCTCTCCCCACTCTCTGACCTCGCACGCACTGCCCCCCAACCACACCCAGCCCAGCCTACCGTAACCCCCCCATCACTAGCACTCCTTCAGCCCTACTAACCACTGAGAAGTCAGCAGAGTCTTCTCAGAAGCCCGTCTCACTAGCACAACTACCTTCCCCCTATTCCCCCCCTCCCCCCTCCCCGTCCGTCCCCCACCCCCCTCCACCCCCCATCTCATCCGCTCCTTACCCACATCTTTTAATCTCTCCCTCTCTAGCTGCGGTATTCCCCTCCCCCCCTAAAACATGCGCACAATCACCCCCATACTCAAAAAGCCCTCTCTGGACCCACTGACCTCAACAACCTCAGACCAATTTCCCCTGGCTGCCACTCACTTCCAAGCTCCTTGAGCGTCTTGGTCCTTCGATCGCCTAAGCGCCCACCTAGATGACAACAACCTCCTTGACCCACTACAGTCCGGCTTCACGCCCATACACTCACACCGAAACTGCCCCCTCAAAACATCACCATCGATCTCTAACCGCCAAAGCCAAAGGGCGATTACTCTGTCCTCCCCCTCCTAGACCTCTCGCGGCCTTTGACACAGTCGACCACCCCTCCTCCTTATAAACTACTCTCCTTGGCATCAGAAGACACCGCTCTCCCCTTGGGTTTTCCCCGTCCTATTTTTCCCCCAACGCCCCCTTCAGTGACCTACAATGGTGCCCCCTCCCCTTCCCCTTACCTCTCTTTTGGGGGGGGTCCCCCAGGGCCCCTTTTCCTTGGCCCCCCTTCTCTTCTCCATCTACCCCTTCCCCCCTTTGGAAAAACCATACACCCCCACGGTTTTAAATTTTACCCCCTCTATGTTATGTTACAAAAAATTACCTATCCCCCCCTAAACCTCCCCCCCTCATTCTCCCCCCCGCATCCTCACCCCAAAACACACCCCTTTTGACTGGATGTCCCCTAAATTTTCCCTAAAACTAAACCCCCAAAAACCCCGACTTCTCATTTTTTCCCCCCAGCCCGCCCCTCCCCCCCCCCCCCCACCCTTTCCATAAATTACCAACAACACCCCATCAATCCCCCCCCAGAAACCCAAAAGGCCCCTTGGGGCTTTCATTCTGGACTAAAACCTTTCCTTTAAACCTCATATAAAATCTCTCCCCAAAACACATGCGGGCTCCACCCCCGGGAAACATGGGCCAAAGGTTTCTTTCCCTTTCCTTCCCCCAGACACCATTAAACTACTAGTACACCCCCTGTTTTTCTCCACCTTGGACTACTGCAACTCCCTCCTCCCGGGGCCTACCCAGGGCAGGCTTCCCCCTTCAAAACCTCCTAAAACTCGGGGGCCAGACCATCCACCTCACCACCCCTCCCCCTTTTTGCCCCCCCCCTCTGCCTCTCCCCCCTTTGGCCCCCCATTGCCCAAGGCTTTTAACTTCAAATTGCTCACCCTGCCCTAAAGGTTTTTCACCCCTTTTCCCCCTTAATTTTCCTACCGATCTGTTTTCCCCCCAGGTACCCCCCTCCCCTTTACCCTTCTTTCCAGGCCCTTTTTTCTATTTGCCCCCGGGTTCCCCCCCCCCCCCACGCCACGGGAATTTTTTCCGGTTTCCCCCTTTCCTCGGGAACCATTTCCCCAATTCCTTCGACGGCCCTCCTTCCTCCTCACCTTTTCGGGGGCCCCCCCTTTGAAAACCCACCCCCTTCGGGGAACCCAACCCCCCCCCTCCCCCTAACCCCGCCCCCTTCCCCCCACCTTTCCCCTTCCCCCCCACACCCGCTTCCCCCGGTTTGCCTCTACCCCCCCCCTCCTAGATTTTTAAGTCGAAAGATTTGGGCCCCCTCAAAACCCCTTGTGTACGGGTTTGATTTATGTTCTGTTTAAAATGTATTGCCCCCCCCTTTTTGTACGCGCTGAGCAAACCCTTTGGCGCTATATAAACACGTTTAAAAATAAAAAAATTAATCCGGGTAAGGTGACGGGTTTTTCCCTTTTTCTCTTTCATCTTTTATTAAAATACAGTATTATAGATTTTAAACTTCTGCTTTTGTGAGAGAAAAACCTTTTGGGTTTTGTTTGTTGTGTTTTTTATTTAAAAAATTTTTTTTCCCACTTAACTGTGAAACCCCTCCTGCCTGCTTTTTTTTCCTATTTTCTATCAGATACTTCACAAGAGCCCCCCTGCTGTGCTTCCAGCTGGCTGCATTGATTTTTCATTTTAATGTCAATTTTTGAGTTTAGCATCACTTGAAAGGGGAAGGGGGTTGGGGTTTTTTTTTAGTTTTGACCCTTTTCAAATCTAAATTGTTTGATGATCTGATAAATGTGATTTTTTTTAAATTTTTTATTACTTTTTTGGATAGATTTGCTGACCCATCTCGGGTGTGTATTTTTTATTGGAAATATTTACTGTTTTAAAATTTTCTACCAGCACATAGAGTGTTAGAAAGTGTTATTTACAAAAAGAAAAAAAAACCTAAAGGGCCCCTTAAACTGGTAAAAAAGTGGAAAAACCTCATGTTGTAAAATAAAACATGTTTATTGAAATACATCCCCAAAAAATTGTAAAAAAAAACCCAGAATTTGGAAATGACCCAAAAGATCAAAAGCTTAATGTTTGGGGGCATCTTTACATCCAGAGGTTGTCGCGTTTGGGCTTATGCTTCTTGGGGCCCCAAAAAAATGGAGGCAAAGCAATAGATCCCAATAACTGGAAGATGTGTATACATATAATTTTATTGATACAAATAAATGTTACTTAAACAAAAATTTTATACTTTGCAGAAACTATTTTTCCGCAAATCAGATGTCCCCCTGATCATTGATGCGGGGAACAGTCCCCACACAAAGGCCCAAAATATGGCCCTTGGGGGGACACCCAACCCAAAAAGAAAAAACCCCTTCCCTCGCCCCCAAAATTTTGAGGGAAACCCTGCAGGGAGAAAAACAGACCGGGTTTCCCCCTACAGAAAAAAAAGAAAGGTGAGGGAAAAAAGGGAAAAGGGAAAAAAAAAAGGGGGTTTTTTAATACACCCCAAGGGTGAAAATCGAAATAGTCATTCACTGAAAACAAGAACGGGGCAAGGAAATTTTATTCTTATGAAAGGGATTACCCATATGCAAATGAAATTCCATAAGTACTTTCCCAACAAAATAATTAGATATAACAATATTTTAAAGGTCAATGGGGAAATATATATTCTAAAAAAAAAAAAAAAATTTATCTGTTTAAAACATTCCCAAACCCCTAGGGTTTATCCCATCAAAAAAGAGAGGTTAAGGACAAAAAAATTCCGGAACCCCCTTTGGGATCCTACAGTTATACCCCTTTCAATATTCCAGTGTCTCCTATGTGCATTTTATAGGATCTTCAGAGTTTTAAATCCCCTAATATACCCATGCTCTTTAATCCCTTCTTATAACTCCCCCCATCCATGAAACTAGCCCCAAACATCAAAATCAAAATGCCTCTAGTTCATTTTGTCATGTCCACCCCGGGCCCCTGTGTTGTCCCCCCAATAGCGCCAGAAGCGGCCCTGTGGCGGGGGCGCTTAATGATGTCAGCAATAAAGGACAAAACCCCCGCCCCGGGGGATCCAATGGGGGGAAGTGGGGGGAAACCCTACATCCCAAAACAGTTAAAAGCATATCATGGGATGCGCCCACCCCAAAACACTTCCGCCTGACAAGCCAATGGGCCCGAAATGCAACCCCTTTAAAATTGAAAGGCCTATAGCGCTGGCGCCCCCCCCAATGATTAGACCCCGCCTCATCCCTTCAATGGTAAAAAAGGACAACCAGTGCCAAAAAAGCCCAAAAACCCCCAGCCCCACCCGCCCTTTGGGGGACCCTGGGGTTAAACAGTCCCCCTCCCGATGTAATCCATAAACTGAAGGACTCCCTTAAGCATAAAAACAATTTAGTTTCCATAAACAAAAATAAACAAATTTTAAAATTAATTTTTTCCCCTATTTCCCGATGTCCTATTTCCAAATGGAGACAGTAAATGAGCAGAGGGCATGGCCCCCCCCCAAGCCAAAACACCAGAAAACGCCGGAGCCCACGCAAAATCATCAGACATATTTCACACCAATGCGGACGTTAAGGATAACGAAAAAAATAAATAAAAAAAAAATACATAAATTTCATGTGGGGTAAAGCCCCTCAGAAAAATTCCAAATATTGGACCTATAAACGTCAAAATAGATAAATGACAAAACAAAATTTTTACAAAAAGGGTGTATGCTTAAAGCCTCATTTAAAACCCCGGAGGGGAAGTGGGATTTTAGAGTGTAAATTACCTTTAAATCTTTTTTCAATACTTTCGTTTAAAGTTTCCTTTTTGAGGGGCCCCCAAATACCCTTTTCCCGGGGTGGGAAACCATATCATATCTGTTTTTATGACCCCGTTTCAGAGACAAAAGGGCCCTTTCCCAAAGGGGGTATTTCAAAAAAGATTTTTCTAATATAACAAATGTGTATTATATTCTCCCAAAAAAATTTTTAAAGGGTTTTTCCCCCCAAAAGAAAGGCACCCCCATTTAACACATGAAAAAAGATCCACCCTTTTATTTTACAATCCACAAATTTTTTTTTCCCAGGGTATCACCCCTTTGGGGAGGGGTATAGAAAGTCCCCCCCTAGGATCTAAGCACAATATTTACATGAGCCACATTTTTTAAAAATGCCCCCTTTTCCCCCTCCCCTAAATGGGGTGGAAAATTCGGGGAAAAAAGCTGCTAAAACCCAAAAAATCCTTAAATGATTTTTGATCTTTTTAAAATAATTTGAGGGCAAAACCCTTTATGTTTTTAAATTTTGGGTTTGGGGCATCATCAGTAAATGCCAATGGTTTTTTATGGGGAAACTCTAATCTTCTGAATGGGATGGTTTTTAATTTTATTGGGCTTTTTTTGAAAAAATTTGCTGATCCCTCCCTGTGTGTTTTTTTTTATCTTAAATTTACTGATTTAAAATTTCTAAACCAAAAGATAGGGGGTATTTGGCAAACCCGGAAATAATTATTTTTTCTGCTAAAAAAAATTAAAAATCTTAGGGATAAAAACCTGTAAAAATTTTTGAAATTTTTAAAGTGAAATATAGGCAAATCTTTTTTTTTTTTAAATTTAGATTGAGTGTTAGAAAATGTTAGATAAGAATTTTTTGTGGGAAAACTCCCCTTAAGAACTGTGAAAATTTTGTAATTATGAATAATTTCAGTTTTCAGTTGTATCAAAAATAAGGGGGGTAATGTCTTGTCCCTAATCCCTGTTCTCAGATAGGTGGGGATGGCTTAATTTTCCCGACGGAATATTATATTTAAATTTCTACCGTGGGGTAAAAATTTGACATCCCCTGCTGAGAATTCCCTTTCAGATGGTTCGGGTCAGGGTTCATTTACTAACAATTGGGAAACCCAAAAATGTTTTTTTCACAATTTTTACTTCAAAGTATCCCCCTTTTTTAGATATGAAAGAAGTTGGGGCCTTTCATGAATAATTAATTTTTTCAGAAAAAAAAACATGAACTTTCAAACTTAATGCCTTTCCAAAAAGGGTTTTGCCCAAGATTTGCATTAAATGGAAATTGGTTTTTTGCTAAATATAGGGGGCCCTTGGGGAAATTGGGCCCCTGTTTAAAAAAAGGAAAAAGATTTGCCCACCAATCACAGCTATTCCATGAAAAAAATGGAAGGAGAGGCTATAACAATACTCACTAAATGGAATACAGGGAGAGGTTCTTTAGAAACACCATTGCTAGAATGGGGCCCTGACGTACGGTGGGGGGGCGGAGTTCCAGGGTAATTATGGAATATATCCCTTGCACTTATATCTAAATGTTTATCTATGTCTTTTCTGTCTCACTGTTTTGTATTTTTTTAAATGTTAGATGCTTTTCTATGGCTTTTGTTCACACTTGAACTTCTTCCCCTATAGCATTAACAGGCATTTTACAAGCTCCCCAAATGCTCCCCAAACGCCCTATGCGTGTTTTTGAGGCATTTTATAGGTGTTTTAGCAGAGCTTAAAACCGCACCACAAACTCCTATAAAATGAAATTAATGGCCTTAACGCCCCCAAACACCTCGCAAATGCCCCGCAAACCTCATCCCACTGTTTGAGGAGCGTCGCCATAGACTTGAATGGGAGGCATTGAAAGGCTTCAATTCCTCTGGACTTGGACAATGAGGTGTCGATTTGACGCGAGGACACTGACACTTTAGCACTATATGCTACCATGTGTTAAATCATTTTCATAGGCGTTTGAGGAGCGTTAAAAACGCTCCTCAAAGCCTGCTTTAAATGCTAGTGTGAACTGAGCCTTATTATTGTTTCTTTATGTAACTAGATAGATTGTTTTTGTTGGTTTTAGACCTTCATACTATTTGCCAATAAATTTCTGTTCTTGTGTTTAAGCTTCCACTTCTGGGTAAGAACTCTTAATTTACCAAATCTTATCAGAGAAATATTATATTTCATAATATAGATTTGGTCAACAGTAAGGGAGGGTTATAACTGCTGTCAGATTTCACCATCTGTATCCCATTACAGAGGTTTCTCTTTACTTTATGTCCCGTAGTCAAACAGGAAGTAAGAGGAATTACTTGCAAATTAAGGGAACTCCCTGCTGTACCCCCAGGTGACCAGAACTAGTGTCACATTTGGAAGATTTGCCGTCTATTACTTTTCTGGGGACAACCCAAAATTTGGGATTTTTTCACTTTCAATGATCATGGTAAGCAGGACAAATAGAGAGGGTGAATCTCCTTACTGGGACACAGACAGCAATAAAACATTACAAGCATTCTAATCCCACTTCAGTCTGTCCAAAGCAAAAAAACGTTTTGTCTTTAGTTATACTTTACAATTGTGAAAAAGAAAGCCATTTTTTTAGATGAGAGGATACAATCTGTATACTTTCTTTCTCATGCATTGTGGCCTATCCAATGAAGGTTTAAAAAGTGTGGTGCAATTCTCTATTTATTTTTATTTTTTCAATTTATAACAAAAAAGAACCTATTTTTTTTGTTCCAGATGCAATATGCCCACTCAATCAATAAGAAATTCTAATTATAAACTGTCTCTGAAACAAGGCACTTTTTTACTTCCAGATGCAATGTGCTTGCTCTCCCATCAGGACTAAAAGGTGTGATACAAATCTGTACATTTTTTTTGTATTAATTTAAAAACAAATATACACTTTTTTTATTTGGAGATGCAATATGCCTGCTCAATCCCTGAGAAAAATGCAGCAGGACAAAAAAGTCTTCGCACTTTTAAAAATTTAATTTTTTAAATTCCAGATGCAATATGCTTGCAGTCTCCCTCTGACCTATCCAAGAAAGATGTGTTGCAATATATCAGAATAGGGGATGTCCTACCCTGTGGGGTGTAAAGTACAGAGATTCCCTCATGGTTCACAAAGTGGTAATCTGAGTACATAAAGTACATAAATCCCATCATGGTCCACAATATCACCATCTTTAGACTATGATAGGATTTTTGTACTTTACATACCTAAGGGATTGTAGCCGTGTCAGTGCTCTTGCGCCAAAACAACTGAGAACTGTCTGTGATACTTTGGTTTTTTTGCTGTAAACAGCTTTGTGGGTCAAGAGGAGTGGAGGAATGTTACCCATATAACCTGTGGCTGATCACATTTTGTCTATGGTGCATGGAGCTTAGTGGATCCAGAAGAGTGGAGGAACACCATCTGCATGATTAAAGAGCAATACGTCTGTGTTCTGGTGAGTTTATGCTGTCCAAAGGGCGTACTGAGGATCCTTATCACTTTTCTTTTTGGAGCACCATTGAACTTTTCATTTGGAGTACAGTACTGTGTGGACTATTGGAATTTCTGTTATAAACATATTGTTTGAAATTTTTTTTTGTGAATGGTGAAATGGACACTACCTGCGGTTGTCTTTAACCTATAAGTTCTTTATGTCACTATTTTGAATTAGCTTATATGATTTATTCATATTGTCACTGGTATTATTAGTGTTTTTAGCACTACTTTGTTTATATAGTACTTTCCAATTTTTGCATATAGTAATATGTTTAGGGTAGCTGCTAAAAAATTAGTGTCACTTAACTTTTAATTTACATTTTTGGTTTTGGTTGTAGCGCTGTCTGTTTTCAATGTTATTTTATCATAAGAAAGGCTCTATTTGTGTGAAAAAAAATAATATAAATTCTGTGCGTGTACAGCATTGCATGACCGTGCAACTACCAATTAAAGTAGTTCAGTGCTGAACAAAAAAAAAATAACCTGGTCATGAAGGGGGTAAAACATTCCTGAGTTCAAGTGGTTAAGCCTGTTCTGTGTCCCGTGGTGTACTCCAAGAAATGGATTTTACAGGTAAGTACAGAAATTCAGTTTTTCTGAAAGCAGAATACCTATAGACATAAAAAATAGCATCTTTTGTGCATTTGAAAGAAATACACTAAGCGCAAGCAAATACTTCAAACCCAGATGCAACAGAGCAAATCCACACCAAGCATTGGTGATGAAAGGTCAGCTTTGTGGAAGAATCATAGAGATGTATCCTCTATCTGCTGCATGTGGGGAGAGAGTTCAGAGAGACTGGAAGGTATTCAATAAAGTCACTGTGCCACTTTTCTGGTGTTAATCCCTCTTGTTAATGTATTGCGACAAATTCATCAAGCATATGTGACATTTTTGGTTCTGACGGAGACTCGTGCACCAAGTTCAGGTAATTTTACAATGTGCCAATGTGGCACAATGAATTCACCAACTTCAAAATACCATATCGACAGCTCACATCTTACAAAAGCAGAGCTAATTAAGACCAACTCTCTTTTAGCATACAGAGGAAACAGGTTCAAACAGATTTTGCAAACGTGTATGCCTTCTAAAAGTGGCACAGCATGAGCCAATTTCAAGTACAAGTTCTAGGCATTTAGGTGAATTTGGCTCAATGTGCACCACTGTTAGAACTTATGAGGGACACTTTCACAAAATCTGTCTGCGCCAGTCTTTATGAATTTCAGGGACTAAGTTCAGTCACTGAGACATAGATATTGGGACTTTGCCAGGCAAGTATCTCAATTAAGCAGTTTTAAAATAATGTTTGACCAAAAATGTTTGTTTTGTGAATATAATCAGAAACCACACCAGTTTGCCGTAACATTTACATATAAAACACTTTCCGTCCGCGCTGCAGCAGATTTAATGTTACAGGGCAGACGTTCTGTGCAAAATGATGTATAAAAACGTGATTTTGCACTTCCGCTGTAGGGGGCATGCGCATGCCTTCGGAGCACCGCTTCTGCTGTGATTGGATAATGGATGAGCACTGGCACCCATTTACCATCGAGGAGAGTGACAGGACAATGCTCTGCCTATGTAAACAAGACAGAGTTGTGTCCTGTCAACAGCAATCTGCAAGATTTTTTTCCCCTGCAAAGCAGGGAATAATATCTAGCAGATTGCCTAGTAAAAACAGCACACAGTACACAAAACACAAAGCTAGACCAAGAGTTAACCTTTTGATCGCCCTAGATGTTTAACCTCTTTCCAGCCAATGTCATTAATACAGTGACAGTGTATATTTTTTAGCACCGATCACTGTATTAGTGTCACTGGTTCCCAAGTGTCAGTTTCAGACTGAATATTGCTGTCGGTAATTGCCACCATTACTAGTATATAAACAACAAATTCCAGTATATATACCATAGTTTGGGATTTTGTTTACCAAAAATATGTATCAGAATACATCTTGGCCTAAATTTCTGAAGAAATTTGATTTTTAACAATTTTTTTTCTTGGATAAGCTTTATAGGAGAAAGGAAAAAAATATTATTTTTTTAAAAAGTAGGTTTTTTTAGTGCAAAAAATAAAAAACCCAGTGATGATCAATAACCAAATGAAAGCTCTATTTGTGTGGAAAAAATTATATCAATTTAATTTATGTACAGCTTTGCACGACAGCATAGTTAGGCACTACTACAGGTGATACTAGCTTAGGAGCTTTGTGGAATACTAGCGACCTACTATTGTACACTTGGAGATTCATGCCTGTTGTATCTGGAAACATGTGAGTGCAATACCAGTGTGTCTGCTTTTACTAACAAACAGAATTACACTATTTTGGATGCCTCTCTCCATTCTTTACATGTATATATCTATCGGCTTTACATTTGAATCACTGGGAATGACAAGCAACATTTAATCAGGAGGATTACAAGCTCCAGCATATCTATCGGCTCTACATTTGAATCACTGTGAATGACAAGCAACATTTAATCAGGAGGACTACAAGCTCCAGCATATCTATCGGCTCTACATTTGAATCACTGGGAATGACAAGCAACATTTAATCAGGAGGACTACAAACTCCAGCATGGCTTCCTATGCCCCACCAAAAGTGTGAAAGTCTCTTATTTCACCAGAAGAGTCCATTAAAGTTGGTGAGTGAGGGGGCACACAGGTGGGGAGCACAGAGCACTTATCAGCTTCTGGATGTGAAAGGGATTTTTGTTCACTTGTTGATTTCACATTTAGGACTTTATTTCACAATTTTTTGTTTTGTGTTCATTATTATAGCATGTTTTTCATGTAATATAGCATACATTGAAGCAGCGCTTCTGCTATTTTGTGTATTATGTTGATACGGTTGTATTTTTATAGGAGCAGCAGCCCAGTTTTTTGTTTAATATTGAGTGTGCACTATTGATTGGTGTGTCCTAAGTGCAGGTGATCATTATCTATCATGATCGCACAATTGTCACTTAAAGTAAAGCAGCACCATATAGCAAAAAGTGGCCTAGTCATAAAGGGGGTAAATTTTCCGGAGCTGCAGTGGTTAAGGTGCAGTATCCTGGGCACAATTTTAAAATAGATTTACAGCCAAAAAAAATAACAAAAAAACAGGATACATATGCATAGCTCATTGACAGATAGATAAAATAATCTTTTTCTGCAATGTTCACCTTGAAACCAAAACGGAGATTCTGCCACTAGGTGTCCTCAGTATGATGACCAGCACAATTCAACCCGCATCCTCTGAGCCCAGGCCATCCTGGACCCCATCCTGTGACTGGACAAGAAGAAGCCACACAGTGATGAGCTCTCTGCCACTCTGCCTTTTCTCCCATCAGAATGTTTCTTTCCAAGAAAATACCGATACCTGCTCAAATTCAGGCACTTACACTACTTTTTTTTAAAATATACATGTAATGATGCATTATCAATTTCAGTGCTGCATTTATTTGTGTATTTTATGTTTGTCTACAGTACAGATTTCATGTAAATTCATAGAACTGACACCAGCATAACGTTTGAACAAATGCAGCCACCAGAAGGGGTACTGACTTGGTGACCTACAAATGGTGCGGTTCTGTATTAACAATTTCTGCAAATGGAAGGGGGAGGGTTAAACTGATTTAATCCCATAAATATGCTTCTGCATAAAGTCTAGAAAATTCTACATATACTACTTGCTAAAGGTTTCCTTGGAAATAAGTTGCAGTGCACAAGCACCACCTGGTGGATTACTTTGTAATAACTTTTTGCCTTAGTTTCCTATGCTCTAAAACTTGTAAAAAATGCTGATAAATATTGTTTCATTGGAATGAATGAATGAATGAATAAACTAATTACCAAATGCAGTGTGGGAGCTTTGCTGTAGTTAAATATCATATAAAACTGAAATCACTGGCATAGTTTTACCCTAGCAGGCTGTATTACCTACAAGCATTTTATATCTCCTGATGACTTTACCTGAAGACCTCAAAAGTGTAGCTCCCACTTATATTGCACTCCCACTCCTGTCAAAAATAGGTGTTCCTACGCCTAGACCTGGAAACTTAAAGTATAACTAAAGACTCCAGTATGACAGTCTAAACACATTTCAAATCCAATTATTGCACTCCCACTCCTGTCAAAAATACGTGTTCTTATGTCTAGACCTGGAAACTTAAAGTATAACTAAAGACTCCTGTATGACAGTCTAAACGAATTTCATATCCAATTACTAGATGTACCAGATGACTAGTACTAGATGATACTATCATATGCACCAGACCCATAAGGTGAACAAAACCTTCCTTACCTTCCCTGACCGAGCCAAATCCTCCTTCATTTGTGTCTCACAATCCCCCTGCACCTCTACCTTAATAGCAGAGATCTCATCAGTTCATTTACTGGCAGAAGCCAACTGTTTGTTTTTATATTTTTGATTAGTGTTGCTAAACACCTTTCTGCATAAATCAGCATGCAATTTAATTATAATTCTGCATTAGTCACTTATGCCAGTTTGTTTTGGATCCGGAGATATTGATGCCGTGCTGTGAGAATTTACCACATCACTCCCTTGAAAGAATGAAGTGAGTATACAGAACAATGACTTGCTTTAGTACAACGTATTGCAAGGTATGCTAGGTTAGTTTATGGATCAGGAATTAGGGGGTAACTAATGAAGAAATCTCACCATATATATATAGCGGGGTTGATTTACTAAAACTGGAGAGTGCGAAATCTGGTGCAGCTGTTCATGGTAGCCAATCAGCTTCTAACTTCAGCTTGTTCAATTAAGCTTTGACAAAAAACCTGGAAGCTAATTGGTTTCTATGCAGAGCTGCACCAGATTCTGCTCTCTCCACTTAGTAATTCAGCCCCATTGCATTTGTAGCATGCTCTAGGTAGTTAGGTTTGTTGTTTTGTAGCTAGAGGTTGTGTAGTAGCCTGGGATGAGTCACCCTGGGAGTGAGGCAGTGGGTTCACCTCAGGCAGACTGGGAGGCTCTACAGGTCAGGGATTCTGAAGCCCTCCCACCCTTCTAGAAACTGGAGTAATTCTCTGTAAGGGAGGTGGAAGAGGGGAGAAGGCACGTTTGAGGGAACTTGGCCAATCCCCAGGTAGAAGGCTGGGCATGGTGACCAAGGACAACCCTTAAATGTGGAAGAGCCTAAGCTGATGGGTAGTCAGTGGAAGATGGATTGAGAGAAGGTTGGAATGAGAAGCGTGGGAGGAGGCCCCAGGGAGGGGAGCTTACCTACAAGCAGGATACTGGAAAAGAGGACTTCCACTATGCCAAGTCTTTTAGGGAAGACATCCTGTGCAGCAGGGAAGGAGCCAGCCCAGCAAAAGACCTGAAAGCAGCTACCAATCCATCACACTGACAGGACAGGAAATACTTAGGAATCCAGTTTGCATCAGCATCAGAGCACCAGAGTACAAAAATTCAGATACAGCAGTGTAAATTGGCCAACAGCAGGACAATATTAATAAGCTAGACTATGCCTAGATTTACTAGAGACAAAGAGTACTAGCAGAGGTTTTACTACATTAAGATACTGCATACACTACAGAGTAAATTGTCCTGCAGCAGAACAGTTTTAATCAAGGATAATATAATAGGCCTACCCAGGGTATGCATAACTATCATTTACCAATGAAGATGGGGGGGGGTTGCAATGACCGTGAGTGATATAATAAGATATGGTGCACAAAAGGCATCTCCAAGAACAGAGGATTATTAAGAAGAAGTAATGGACCCCAAACTTAAAAGGACCCCATCTGTATGAAAAAGGAAACTTCCAAAAATCAATATACCGCCAAAATAAATGAAAGGTTCAAAATAATACCCCCTAAAATAAAAAGCTTTTCATCCAAAAAAAGAGTTTTCCATAGATGAGATATTGGCTAAACCAGGGCTTGAAAAAGCAGCTCGCCAAATGCGAGGAGAAATTCTTGTGTGGAGAGCACAGATGATGGAGCAGCTGCACCTGCGCTCCAAGCCTCATTGTGAACCGGTTTCCAACTTCCTGTTTCTGGCTTCTCGGCACCGCCATTACACTGGCAGTGTCGCTCAGGGGACAGGTGCAGCAGGGGTCCGCCGCGGCGGGGCCATTGAAGAGGTATTTTGCATCAGAAAAAGGGTATTACACAAGTCTTGGTCCTGCTGAACAACGAAAACCATTGCAAATCTTGATGTGAAACTGGTTTCCTACTGCTTTTTGTCATCCAAAAAATTATTTTTTGGTGTTTTTTTTTCTTAATTGAATAGAATGCAATCCACACACAGCCATTGAAGTGGTATTTTGCATCAGAAAAAGGGTATTACACAAGTCTTTGTCCTGCTGTACAACACAAACCATGGCTGCTCTATTAGTACATCTTTGGTAAAATGTTTCCTATTGTTATGCCATGTTTTTTGGCATCTAAATAAGCACTTTTTTGTTTTTTCTTAATGCACTACTTCTCTAAGCTCTCTTTTAATAAGATGCTGGAGATAAAAAATGCAAAATATTTACTATTGTTATTTATTTTGTGCAATGTTTTTTGGCCATCAAAAGAGGCACTTTTTTCTTAATGCCACACTTCTCTCAGGTCTCTGCTGGAGATAGGTACTAAAGATGCAGAAGATAAACAAAAAAAATACAAAAATGTTCACTACAGGTGTAAAACTGTAAAACATGATATTTTGATTGCACCCTATTGCTATTAAGCTATTGCTGTTATGTTTAAATTGATATAATAAAGCTATGTTATATTGCAGTTTTTATATTTTGGACTCTTTATTCTAAAGAAAAATGTAATTTCATAAGCTTTAAGGGGGCATGGTTGAGGGCGGGGTTGGGGGCGGACCTGGGCAAGGTTGGGTGGGGGGGAGAGTAAAGTTTGTGCCTGGCTAGTAGGTCTAGATTCGAAAATGTTAAGCCCTGGGCTAAATGCAAAATGCTGACCTCAAATCAAACATGACATAAAATTAATGACAAAAAATAATAAGAAACAAAAAAAGCAGTAAAGGAGTAAAAAAAGTAAAAATAAAGAAGCAGTAAATAAAACCCAAAATACCTAGTAACCAGAATAAAGTAATATTTTCCCTAGAATTTCTCCCAAACAGATTTGTCATCCCTACCCTAGCGCAAATTCAATACAACAATCACCCTATGACTTCCTGCTCGGTGCCCCCTTTTTATATTTAGGGCTGACATGATCTTAAAAAGAATTTAACCCTGGTGAATTCTTCTGACAAAAAAGGCACAGGGACCAATTAACTTCAAAATCACATGGTTTTGCTTCAAAAAGCATGGTAGCTGCAAAATCCAGTATTTTATCCCTGCAAATCATGTGGCTAAGTAAAAAGAGGAAATTTGAGATATACCTGTAATTTATCTGCAATTTGAACAAAGGGATCACAGGAATCGAGTCATAGACCATAGGTTATAATATCCATGGGCAGAATGAGAAACTCATAGGGTTACCCTAGGCAAAAGGAGATAATGGGTCCCATTTGTCCTTCTCACCACACTCCAAGCCACACACCACACAATACCCCACCTACATATTGCAGCTCAGGCTGCATAGGGGGTTATTTAAATATTCTAAGCCCACAGCAAAGCACTTCAAGAAAGTTCCTGGGCTTCTTTTTTGTAGATAGAGGACCACCCTCGGCACTTCCCCAGGTTTTAAAGAAGGCTGGTGGTATGGCAGTTCATATTGTTTTATGATGCAACCCATGGCGGCAATTTATGAAAAGCGAGTGGGCCTGTGATGCAAGATCATAATTTGGGCCCTAACAGCCCAGAAAGATAATTGCGGCTATGACACAAACATGGATGTGGTTTTAGGGGGATGTATGCAATACGCTGCTAGGATACATTGTCTTAGGAAATTCTGCTATTAAAACGAATTTCTCTCTTTACCAGTGATACGTTCCGCAAGGTTGGATGCGCAGGAAATTCCGCCCATAAGAAAGGCTGTAGCGAATCTCGCTTACCACGACTAGCAGACTAAAACTTACACGATCTCCTGCCATTCCCCAAATGGGTTTGGCATCTCTCGTAGAAAATGTGGGTGATTGGAGCTCCTGTTTAGCCCCTTAGATCGTATGATCACACGACATTCTCCATGTTGATGGTTGAAATTCACATAACGTGACGGCATTCAGACTCAGCAGCCTTGGTTGTATTTACATGCACACACATACACATACCCCCACTCCACCATGAAATAAGAGTCAAACCCCTCCCACAGAACTCAATTACAAATGGGGCTGTTGCCTATACACAGGTTGTTACATTTCCCGGATTGGAGCATAGGCCTATTATCTATCACTCGGTCCTTCCCCAATGAGCCTTCTGAGGTCAGCAGACTTTCCTCCCCTTCCCCCCATGTAGCCTCTGTGGAGAGATATTTCATGTTCCAGCTCCTCTTAGCATGATGTTGCATTCTCTGTACAAGACATCCCCCAGGCTAAAATACCCAGTCTGTACCGGATAGGGCTCGATGTACGATCTTTATTAAAGACACATCCATTCGGATACAGTTAAGATTGGTATATGGGTTGTAAGATTTACATAATGCCTACTACGCGGTAAGTTTTTTTTATTGTAATCTAGTTCGTCAACCGCCTTGCGCGCCTATTGCGGACACGGAGTCCATTGTTGTGGCTACTATGCTGCTGTATGTGGATACAGGCCCGCGGTCTAATGATAGCGGACTATTCTGCATCGAATGCGTGCGCTGGTATACCTCGCCCCGGTCTATTAAAGCGCCAGATCTGCTTTCTCATCCATTACCGAGCTGATTACTTTAATACTTTACATTGAAACATGCGCATGGCCCAATTGACCCTTTAAAGGTTTTAAATTTAAAAGCCACCCAGAGACAATGAATAACACGAATAAATGACACATTTAAAAGTTCGACCAAAAATTTACAAAATTTTTCCATAAAATTTCCCTCCTTTTTTTATCTTATTCTCCTGTGCCCCTTCTTGATCTTCTTCAGCTTGGGGGTTTTAGTCTAAAAAACCGAAAGATTTCCTGTAGGTCCCTGAGAAAAAACCCTCCCGGGGTCCCTAAAACAAAAAGACCCCCCCCAGATCAACCAAACAGGTTTGATTGAAGCAATGATCCTCAAGAGCTTTGGGAACCCTTCACCCCAGGAAGGCTTTTGAAAAAACCCAAAAAACAGTTTTGGGGTTTATGAATAAGGCTTGTGATCCCCCGGGGGTCGGGGGAAAGACCCAGAAACAGATTCTAAAAATTGCCCCTGCAGGGGGGGCCACAAAAAGGCGGCTCAAACCCAGACAGTTTTCCAAATCGCGGGCCCAAAAACCATTTAGGGGGCTTTAAGCTTGCTTTGGGGGTCTTGGGGGAATGGGGGCTTTAGGGAGATTAAATTTGAGGGGAAACTAGGACGTAATCTGTAGAGAAGGCTTGGTTGGTGAGGTCTCCCTCCATCAGGGGGGTTGGAGCGGGATCCCAGGAAGGGGGATGGAGATTGGGCCCTTCCCGCCCGAGCTTTCTTACACGGGCGATGAGGGGAAAAGGAAAATCTCCCCCGCGGCATTAAGAGGCGAGGAAAAAGAGAAAGCATCAACTACACTCCCACCCTTTCCCTTTAACCAAAAACCATGGAGAACAGGAAATTTCCCAAACCTCCCAAACCCTTGAACGGGGTTCCCAAACCCCCATAGCTATAGCTAAGCTTTTTTTCCCGTTTGTTCACTAACTTTGGGGCCATATGGGCCCGGACCTTTTTTCATGGTGTCTTTATCCAAAATACAAAAAATTCCCCCCGATGAACTCACAGAACCCCCCTTTTGGGCCCCCTAAAAAAAATAATTTAAGGGCCATCTTCTCCCCGAAACACAAAAAATTTCCCCCTGCCGTTGTTCTTGAACAATATCTCTGACAGGCCCCTACGGTTTCGTTAAAAAATACTATCCCCGATTTACAGAAAAATTGTTTTAGGCATTTATAATTTTAAAACCCCCAACCCGTCCAAGGGGGAACCAAGCCCAAGCCTGGTCGCCCTCAAAAAGAACAGCTCCCCTTTTCGAAAAAACCCCCCTGCCCTCCTTACCTTCCCTTTTGGCCCCAAAAACCCTTTATGATCCCTCACTACATAGGGGTGGGGGGGCTAGCTTTAAAAGGGCAACCCCGAAACCTTTTGGGGTTTCCCGGGGGGGAAAAGTTCTATAGGGGGCCCCCTTTTTCGAACCCACAGAAAAAAAGTATGGACCCGTCAGAGCAGAGCAGGGGGGGTTTTTCCCCATTCGGCCCCTGGCAAATGGCAACGTTGCACAACTGGGGGATTGCTCCCCCCCGTCTGCCAAAATCAAATCCGTCCTTCCAACACACGTGGTTTTTTGGGCCCCGGGCAGTGTGGTTAACAAAGGGGAAATTTGGGTTTGTTCCCGATTTAAAAGTTTTTACCTCCCTCACCCGGGGGGTAGTTCCCCCAAAAATTGTACCTTTTGGGCCCAAAGGGTGATGTTAAAGCACCAAACCCGAGTGGGTGCCTTGGTCCGGGTTTCCCCTAATGGGGCTGACGAGGGCCCCCACAGGAGCTAGAAACAATATTGGTGCGAAACTGATGTTACCTGCTAAAAAAAGGGTCTTAAGTTCTACAGGCCCAAAAGTTACGTGGGGGTGACCGGGGGGCCTTGCTTTTTCCCTGCCGCGGGGGGTGTCAAAATAGGGCAAAAAAAAGCGGCCAATTTCAGACATGTGATGACTGGGTGGGGGCTTTTTGCATACCCAACCCGTTGGTTTTGTTGGCGGTTTTTGGGTAAATGCAGATGCATTTTAAATAAAAGGGGGGGGTAATTTCCGTCTTTTCCTCCGTTCACACACAGGGAAGACAAACAAAACAAAAAGAAAAAAGGAAAATGGGCCCCCCCATTCTCTGGTTTAGGGGAAAAACTTCCCTTGGGAATGGCTTGCTTGGGACCCCGTTGTCTCGTTTCCCCGAGCTTTTAGTGAGGTAGGTGTCCCTCAGCGGACTTGGTAGGGTTCCCGGGAAAACCCTGGCTCGAGTCCCGGGTTTTTTGATGTTTCTTTAGGAAAGACCCAATCACCCGGTCAATTTGGAAAAAAACACTGTTTTTGCATTTTTGGGTCGGGGGGAAACGATTGGGGGAACCCCCATGGTGTATCTTCTGCCTCCCGGGGCAGAGATTGCACAAAACCCGTAAGCTGTGAAAGCAAAGACGACAACTGTTGGGAAGTAAAAAACCCTGTTTTTGGGGGGGTCCCCCCAAAAAAAAAACCCCGTGGGTGACAGGCCATGTGGGGTTTCCGGGGGGGGCATTCCGGAAAAGGAATAAAGGGAATGGGGAGACACTCAGGCCAAGGTTTTTGGGGTATCGGCCCCTGATGTTGGAGATCCTGTTTTTTAAGGATTCCCCTTAAAAACGTTCAAAACCTTTCCCCCTACTCTCGGGGGGAAAATGGGGTTTTGGGCGCCGCTGACTCCAGTTTCCCCCAAAAAAATGCAGTCGTTTTCCTTTTGGGAAAAGAGGTTAGTTAAATGGGGCAAAGAAGACATGGGTTTGGGGAGAAGGGTGTTAGTATTGTTAGTCGTGTTGCCCAAAATTTCCCCACTGTCTTTGCGTCCTCCCCCCCCTTTTCATCTTCCCACAAGGAAGAAAAGGGAAGCTGGGTTAAGAATAGTGCAAACGTTGATAGTGGGGGTTTTTTAGGGGGTTTGGAGGGGTTTCCCCCGAGAGGGGGGACCCTTTCCTTGGATGTCCCGTTTTTGGAAGACCGTTCTTGCTGCAATGGTGTCGGGAGGAAGGAGGGGGATATTTTAATTTATAGAAAATAGAGGATAGGGGCCCGATTTGTCACTTTATGAGAAATCATAGGAGTATTACTTGGTGGTCTAGGGGGGGGACTCATGGAATGAAATGCACGACCTTAAGGTAATGGGGGACAGCTCATCCTCATGTGCCGTTTGAGTGGCATGGAGCACTGGGTGGGAGCGTTTATCCTTCCTGTGACCAGATCCTAGGTTTTTCGTTGTGGGTTGGGACATAAGACTTTGGTTTGCTCTTGTTTTTTCTATACATTTCCTATCTATTGCCGACAGAGTGGGACGCGATGAGGGGATCGACATTTTAAATGCGGGTGGAGAAGAAAGCTTTCGACTTTTGAGGCATCGTGCCTTCCAAATATTGGCGAAGAATGTGCGTGGGTCATTTAGTCAGTTGGAGCATCAGGTCCAACTTCAGATCTGCAACAGTGCGTCTGCTAATGATGACCGGGCCGAGACAGAGGGTATTCATTAGGACCTGGGTGAGCTTATCATGTCAGTAGTGAGGTTAGAATTAAATTGGAAGTTTGTTTGTGTGTGAAAACTCTTCTTACCTGAAGTCATCTTCTATGCGTGGAGCAGCAGTATTCAGCTCCGAACAGTGGTCTGTTGAGACGGCGCCAGCGCAGGGTCTATGCATTAAGGACCCTGGGGTGAGCTTCATATGTGTAGTAGAGGTAGCAATTGACATTTCTTGGAAGCATTGTTTAGTGTGTTACAGAATTTTGTGAAAGTCATTCTATGCGTGGTTATAGAAGCACTTGCAATACAGTACTGGCCATTCTGCACCTTTGCGTTTGGTATGTGACCAATTGCTGTCTACCATAGCTGAATGGTTTTGTCCAAAATTCGAGCAACTCTCTCGGATTGCTCGATTAGTCGGGTGGGAGTCAGCCAGAATTACTGCGGGAATCTCTGCGGGGTGAAGGGGGAATGCCACACATCCCCTGTTCCCTAAAGGTTATGTTCCCGTGCATTGGGAGGACTTCACATGTGGCACCCTGATGCTGGATACGGCTCTCGGTCGCGGAAGAGTGAAGGGTGACCAGATCATCGGTGGAGCGGCTTAGAATTAACCACTCGCTGATGCATCTTCAGGTTTGAGAGGTTCAGATCAGGGTATTATAGTGGGAGGGCAGGGGTCTGAAACAGTGGTTTCGTTAGCGTTTGAGGCAATCGCCTGTTTTTTAACGGGTGTTGTCTATTTACCTTGTTTACATGTAAGTCTGCAAATGGGTTTGTGGCGTAGGCATCATGTTGGGCAAGACGCGTGAGTGGGGTGAAGCAAGGGAATGAGACGGGAGATGGGACGAGGCAGCGGCTGAGGTTAGAGACAGAAGCGGCCACAGAAGGTCTGTCCAGGGAGTGACGTCATTAAGAAAGAGAAAGGTGCAGGTATACTTCATTCAAGCCACTGTTGGTTGTTGGGGTACCTCAGCAGACCTGATCCTGCATGCATTAGTCGTGTCCGCAGGAGAAAGAGCTACCTCACTTTGGAACGGATCTCCTTGTTTTATTCCCTCTGTGAGAGGGGGAAGGGTAAACATCACTGGTTCTTCGGATGGACACCAGTTTATGTTAGCTGTGATTCTACTCGGATTCGACAAGTGAGCCATAGCTGAGCGAATAATCTCTTTTCTTAGTTTGACGCTGCATCGTGGTCCAACTTCAGAGCTGGAATTTATTCTCGCATGCGTCAAAGGTACCTTCGGGACTTATCCATTGGTACCCTTCGACATTTATTCCACCTTTTGATGGTGTTTGAAGTCTTTTTTTTCCCTAACATCACTCATCAGTTGTGCAGCTGTCCTTACTGCAGAGGGCTGGTAGTTTCTTCATGGATGACTAGTGCATGTGGATAGTCATGGGTACTAGTTATCCGGCGTCGCGTGGTACCTGTTTACCCTGGAGCACTTCGGTGGGATCCTCCGAGTAGCGGCTGATTCCACACTTTTCCAGCACAGCGTAAGTAAAGTGATGTTATCGTTCACAGCTGCGCATAAGTGGACGGTCAGATTGAGAGCAACTCGCTCTCCACAGGCAATTTGTGTGATCTCTGACCACCCGACGTGTTTGAGCGTATCCAGGATTGCTGGAGCACTCCACAGGTATTTATTTTTTTATAGGTTATCCTCACCCATGTGTTTGGCAGGGCCATACGCACAATGATGCAGTGGGCTGTTTCTTCTGCACAAGTGCTAATAAAGTCAAAACCAACAGAGGGGTTTTTGGATGTTACTTAGGGGTACATGCGTTGGGCAGAAACTGCTAACTGCTTTAGGACCATTTGTGTAATCAAAAAAAAAGTGTCCGTCTCCCAACTATTAATACGAACAGACAAAAAACTTTTTCCACCTGAAATAACTGTTAAAAAGGACAAAGTAGGAACTCTTATGACAAAACAGGACGTTTCCATGTACAACAATTACCCAGGGCTAACAACCGCACAAAAGAAAAAATGCGCAACAAGTACTTGATGCTGATCGCCTCCAATACTCCTATCAGACGTTTAAAGCTCCACATAATATAGCTCATCTCTTACTGAAAACTAGAAGTATTAAACCCAAGTCTTGTGGACGTGAAAAACGCGACAAGCAGTTAAAACAACGGCTTTTACATAAGGAACTACTTTTTCACAAGGAACCCCACAGAACAAATTTATCACTATACAGAAATCTATCGTGCAAAACCAGACTACACCCGCCGTCCATAAATGGTGGAACTCGTGAAGGGACAATTGCTTAACTACACTTCAAATTGGCTGGTCATAGCAAGATTTAAAAGCATAAAGAACCAAAGAACTGTAAACATTAGGATTCCAACCACAATATGGGTCAAATGCATCTAGGAACTTCATGCACATTGCATAGCGCTATGCACTTTGGTAGAAAATGGCACAAACAACGGTGTCATGTGGTTTAGTACAGAAAAAGCCCAAGGGCCCCCCCCCAGGGCACTGGACAATAGAATGACCCATACGGGAAACAATGAGACTTAGCTCCCAATCCTCCCCCTACCCCTACCCATAACCCCCTTTTAGAAGAAATTCCATGGAAATTACACAACAATATGAGTAAATCCAACACAATTTGGGCAAACCAGAGACCTAAAACCAACATCTCCAGAATTGCAATTGTACAGAAAGGACTGCTGATTGCTTGTGGGCGCTAGTTATGTTACACAATACATTGTCAGATAATAACAAGAGAACTTACAAATTTAACAATTAATAAGCTTTCAGCTGGTAATAATTATCAGGGCAGGGGGTTAAAGCACACACATGTACCTCATATCCCACAAATATGACTTAACACTTATGTCAACAATCTTTTTAATAAAACATGTACCCGTTTAATTTTTGGTTGGAAGAATTTTTTAAAAATTGACCAATCCAGCCAACCAAACCCCCCCCCGCTGCTCTCCGCAGAGACAAACCCTTGTCTTTTTACCCACAAATCAAAATTTTAAAAGGGCAAAAAGGGCCTTGCTAAGCGGAATTCTTGTTATAAAGAGAGCAAACAGCCACACGAACACGCAAAAAGCGTCTCTTAAGGCAGAGAGACCTGAAATGTGCCGGGATACTTTTTTTCTTTCATGATGGCTCATTCCCCCCTCGGTCGGTCAGCTACCCAAATAGCGTTAGTATCCCCCCAGGTCGCCCAAAATGTCTTGGAAATTCCTTTAACGAATTTCCTTTCCGGAGTACTCCAGTTATGCGCAGAAATCCCCCCTAAAGGTCGAATCTCGCTTACCACGACTGCAGCTAAACTACACGATTCCTGCCCATCCAAATGGGTTGCTTCTGTTTTAAATGTGGGGGTGGGGTCCCCACCCTAGAATGATCACAGACATTCCAGGTTGATGGGTTAATTTCCCTAAAGGGCCGCTTTGACTCAGCCCTTTGGGTTTTTTTTTACAAGCACACACTACCCCCCCACATGAATAAGTCAAACCCCTCCCCCAGAACTCAATGGGGAGTGCCTATACACAGGATGTACTCCGATTGGGCATAGCCTTTTTCCTATTTCACACTGGTCCTCCCCATAGCCCTTTTGAGGTCAGCAGACTTCCTCCCCTTCCCCCCATGAGCCCTCTGTGGAGAGCATATTTCTTTTTCCGCCCTAGCGTAGTTCAATTTTCGTACAAACATCCCCCAGGCAAATACCCCGTTGTACCCAATGGGGGCCCTACATCTTTATTAAAAACATCCATCCCGGGTACAGTTCAGTTGGAATGGGTTGTAAGATATACATAAGCCACACGCGGAGTTCGTACTGCTTGGCGCCTTGCGCACGAGTCCATGTGGTATATGCGCGATATGTGGTACAGGGCCCCCGGTCTACTGCAGCGGCATTTCGCATCGAAGCCGTGGTGGTATACACGCCCGGGCTATAAGCGCAGATCTGCCATCTCATCCATTTCCCAAGCTGAGTACTGTAAACATCTTGTACGTGCGCATGGCCCAATTGCGCCTTCAAGCTTTAATTAACCCAGGAGAATAGAATAAAACGAATAATGACACTTTTTAAAATTTGACCAACAATACAAAATTTCCATGACAACTTGTCATAAAGATGCCTATAAATGAAGGTTTAAATTTTCCTTTTTCGTCTGTTAAGCTCCACTCAGCTCTTTCCCGACAGGGGTGCAAACTCCCCCCCAAACTTTTTTTTTTTTCCAGAAAACCATGGACAATCTGCCAGTCTTTAGACAGAAAATCCCGTTAGAAACTAAAAAAAGAAGAGGGGGAGTGAGATGAGCAGAAAGGGGGGGAGAGAGATGGAAAGGAGGTGGAAGAGGGAAGGGGAAAGGGGGGGGGTGAGAAAAGGGGGGATGGGAGAGGAGGGAGGAAAGAAGGGGGAGAGGATAGGGAAACAA
The DNA here is from genome assembly GCA_951230385.1 of Staurois parvus. Taxonomy (NCBI): domain Eukaryota; kingdom Metazoa; phylum Chordata; class Amphibia; order Anura; family Ranidae; genus Staurois; species Staurois parvus. The sequence goes on along the minus strand of CATNWA010001397.1, from coordinate 254 downwards.
AACAGAGAGAGGGAGAAGCGGGGAAAGGAAGAAGGAGAAGGAAAGAGAGAGGCAGGGAGGAAGGTAAAGGGAGGGGGGGGGGCAGAAGAAGCAGAAGGGTGGGGAGAGGGAGGGGAGGAGAGGAAAGGGAGGGGGAGGGTGAGTGGGTTGAAGAGGGGGGGGTTGGGAAAATAAAATGGAAGAGGGGGGGTGGGAGGAGGAGGATGTGAGGTGAGATGGGAGGGGTGGGGAGGTGGGAGGGGGGGGGGGGAGAA